>CAUYLG010051109.1:42500-216314 GCA_963573385.1 Cacajao melanocephalus | reverse complement strand
CCCTGAAATTCTTCTGCTTGGTTCAATTTATTTATAATGCTTTTGACTGTCTTCTGAAAATTTTTAAGTGAGTTTTTTCATTCCAAGAGCTCTGATTAATTTCTTTTAAAGATATTCATCTCTTCCTTCATATTCTGGATTCACCCCCTCTCACCCTCTCCCCTCCCCAAGACCCCACAGTTCATTATGTCACTCTGTATGTTTTCAGGTCTTCATAGCTTAGCTCCCACTTATAAGAGAGAATATACGGTACTTCATTTTCTATTCCTAAGTTAATTCACTCAGAATGGCCTCCAATTTTGTCCAGGTTGCTGCAAAAGACATTATTTCATTACTTTTTATGACTGAGTAGTATTCTATGGTTTATGTATCCTACATTTTCTTTATCTACTCATATGTCAAGGGGCATTTAGGTTGGTTCCATATCCTTGCCATTGCAAATTGTGCTGCTATAAACATGCATGTGCATGTGTCATTTTCGTATAATGACTTCTTTTGTTTTGAGTAGATACCCAGTAGTGGGATTGCTGGATCAAATGGTCATTCTACTTTTAACGTTTTAGGAATCTGCATACTGTTTTCCACAGTGGTTGTACTAATTTATAATCCCACCGTCAGTGTAAAAGTATTCCCTTTTCGATACATCCATGCCAACCTCTATTGTTTTTTGACTTTTTAATTATGATCATTCTTGCATGGGTAAGGTGGTATCTCATTGTGGTTCTAATTTGCATTTCCTTGATGACTAGTAATGTTGAAAATTTTTTCACATGTTTGTTGGCTGTTTGTGTATTTTTTTTTTTTTTTGAGAAATGTCTATTCATGTCCTTTGTCCAGTTTTTGATGGTATCATTTATTTTATTCTTACTGATTTGAGGTCCTTGTAGATTCTGGATACTAGTCCTTCATTGGATGCATAGTTTGTGAATATTTTCTCCCAATCTGTGGGTTATCTGTTTACTCTACTGATTATTTCTTTTATTTTTTTCTGATTATTTCTTTTGCTCTGCAGAACCTTTTTAATTAGGTACCATTTTTTTATTTTTGTTGGTGTTGCATTTGCTTTTGGGGTCTTAGTCGTGGATTCTTCCTAAGCCAATGTCCAGAAGAGTTTTTCCAATATTATCTTTTATAATTTTTGTGGTTTTAGGTTGTGTTAGTCAGAGTTCTCTAGAGAGACAGAGCTAATGGAATATCTATCTATCTATCTAGATAGATATATGAAAGTTTATTAAGCATTAACTCCCATAATTACAAGGTCCTACAATAGGCCATCTGCAGGCTGAGGAGCAAAAAGAGCCAGTCTGAGTTCCAGAACTGAAGAACTTGGAGTCCAATGTTTGAGGGCAGGAAGTACTGAGTACGGGAGAAAGACATAGGCTGGGAGGTTAGGCCAGTTTCTCTTTACATTTTTATGCCTGCTTATATTCTAACCACACTGACAACTGATTAGATTGTACCAACCCAGATTAAGGGTGGGTCTGCCTTTTCCAGCCCACTGACACAAATCTTAATCTCTTTTGTCAACACCCTCATGAAAGAGATACACTCAGGATCAATACTTCGTATCCTTCAATCCAGTCAAGTTGACACTCAGTATTAACCATCACACAGGTCTTAGGTTTATGTCTTTGATCTATCTTGAGTTGATTTTTGTGTAAGGTGAGAGATAGGGATCCAGTTTCATTCTTCTACATGTGACTTGCCAGTTTTCCTAGCACTATTTCCACACTTTTACTTTGAGCTTATATTAATCGTTTTGTGTTAGGCAAGTCTCTTGAAGACAGCAAATATTTGGTTGGTGGTTTTTTTATCCATTCTACTGATCTGTATCTTTAAGTGGAGGATTTAGGCCATTTACATTCAATGTTTACATTGAGATGTGAGGTACTGTTTTATTCATATTAGTGGCTATCTAGATACTTTTTAATTGTGTTATTGTTTTGTTTTATAGGCCCTTTGAGATTTATGCTATTTTGATGCATATCGAACTTTTTGTTCAAGATTTAGAACTTGTTTTAGCATTTCTTGTAGGGCTGGTTTGCTAGTGGCAAATTCCTCAGCATTTGTTTGTCTGAAAAAGACTATTTTTCTTTCATTTATGAAGCTTAGTTTTTCAAGATACAAAATTCTTATCTGACAATTATTCTGCTTAATGAGACTAAAGACAGGACCCCAGTCCCTGCTAGCTTGTAAGGTTTCTGCTAAGAAATCTGCTGTTAGTCTGATAGGTTCTCTTTTATAGATTACCTGATGCTTTTGTCCCACAGCTCTTAGAATTGTTTCCTTTATGTTGACTTTAGATAGCCTGATAACTATATGCCTTGGTGATGATCTTTTTGTAATGAATTTCCCAGGAGTTCTTTGAGCTTCCTGTATTCAGATATCTAAATCTATAGCAAAGCAAGGTAATTTTTCCTCAATTATTCCCTCAAATAAGTTTTTCAAACATTTGAGGTTCTCTTCTTTCTCAGGAATATCAAGTATTCTTAGGTTTGGCCATTTTATGTCATCTCCATATTTGTTGGAGACTTTCTTTGTTTTTTTTTTTGTTGTTGTTCCTTTTATCTTTATTGGATTGGGTTAATTTGGAAGCCTTGTCTTTGAGCTCTGAAGTTCTTTCTTCTACTTGTTCTAGTCTAGTGTTGAAACTTTCCCCCCTGCATTTTCTATTTCTCTGTGTCTTTCATTTGTACTGATTGGTTTTTCTTTATGGTATCTGTCTCTCTGGAAAATTTTTCGTTCATGTCCTGAATTTTTTTTTTAAATTCTTTATGTTGCTTTTCACCTTCCTCTTTTATCTCCTTGAGTAGCTTAATAATCAGACTTCTGAATTCTTTATCTGGTATTTCAAAGGTTTCATCTTGGTTTGGATCATTGCTGGGGAGCAAGTGTGATCTTTTGAACCCTGTTTTGTCATACTACCTGTATTTTCTGGTTCCTTCTCATTTGTGTAGACTGCTTCTTCAAATTGTTCTTGAATTTATTTTTTTATTTGACTGTATTTATTTTTAATTTCTTTTCCCCTCTCTTAAAGATGTGACTTTAATGTTTATAGTTTATTATAGCCTAATTTGATTTTGCTGCTTTTAGGGGTGAAAATTCTGTATGAGTTTCTTGGTTATACAGAGTCTTTGTATGCTGACTTTCTCAGATGCCGATTGTAGTGAGTACTCAGTGTATGTGCAATTTCATTGTATCTTGTGGAGTTGGAATGGCAAGGATCTCTTGAAGCTTATCTCATTCCCCTGTGGTATGCACTTTTTATTTGTTTAATTTTTCCCCAGTATTCTGTTTACTCTGTTGATGATCCAGGCTTCAGGCCAGTAGGGGAAGTATCCCTAGATATAAACCAGTTACAGCTAAAACAGGTGGTTAGATACAATACCCGGTGGTGGGCTGAGGCCCCAGCCTTGGTGAAGATAGCTAGGGGATCTCTCAGTTAGATGCACTGAGTTTTATCAGGGTGAAGAGTGGGAACTAACTCAGCTCCCCTGTCAGGCCAGCAAGAAAGTTATCCACCTCCCAGCCTTACTTCTGTTGTAATATTTCAGCTATTCACATCAGACAGGCACTTCTTTTCATCTGTAGGAATGAGGGATGTTGATGTTCCATATAGAAAGAAATTGTGACTGCCTTTTGTACAAGCCTGAACCTAGACAGTGCTTCTCCTGTGGGGATGCAGTCACCCTGAATTGTTCCAGGAGTGCTCTCCATAGGTGCATTCATGCTGAGTTCCCATGGGAGAAGTTCCAGCTGTGTCTATGGTGGTGGACAAGGCAAGGAACAAGGACCCCTTCTCCACAGCCTTTCACAAGCATGCAGGCTGCCTGCCCGTTGGGGTAGAGGTGCAGACTTTGCCTGTGCATCCAGCACTGCAATTGTGTCTCTGCTGCAGGAAACTTCCCACCAGCAGAAAGACGTGGGACTCAAGGTTTGCTGTACAAATTCATTTGTCCTGTGGGGTGTTCCCTTAATGTGGTGCTCTCCCCCTTCCCCTAGGAATAGGAGTTCCTCATAGCCAGACTACATTGATTGCTATTGCTCTTCTGGGTCTAGCCACCCAGTGGGGCTGCCACACTCCAGGCTGGTGCTGGGAAATGTCTGCAATTGATCCAGTGATGTGACCTGTCTTCAAGTCTTCCAGCAGTGGGTACCAGCAGTAGCTCTGATGGTGGTGGCAAGGGAGTGACGTAGACTCTGTGAGATTCCTTGGTTATAGATATGCTTAGTGTGCTGGCTTTCTTGAATGCTGGTTTTAATTGTAGTTAACTTTCACATGGACAGGCTCAGGACCTCTGATGGCTAGAGTATTATAGGCAGTGGTGATAGCTGAAGTCATGCAGCCATTTTCTCCTTCCTGGGCTTAGTGTTATTCTACCTGTAGATGTTGTAGTGGACTGCATCAGCTAGCCTCTAGCCAAGAGGTGGTGCTTGGAAGAGAGCACCAGCTGCAGTACTAGCTGTGGGATTTGAGCTGATGCTAAATTGCCTGGGGGAAGTAATATGGTTTCTGAGGCAATGGGCAGGGCTGTAAAGCTCCCGCAAGTTTACGTTCTTTGTGTTAAGCTACCAGGGCAGGTGCAGTGACACCACCAGGTGGGGGTAGGGTTGAGCAGGTCTGTACTCTCACTCTCCTTGAGTGAGGCCAGCCATAGCTCCTCTGAGGGTCAGGGAGTGGTTCTCAGGCAGCTAGGATAATGTTCCGGAGGGTAGTATAACTGCCTCTGCTGCACGGAAGAGTTTACATTGGGAGTGGAGAGTAGCAGGCAGCAGTAAGCCTCACCCAGCTCCCATGCAGTTGGCAAGGCCGATCTCACTCCCTCAGTGTTCTACTAGCAGCACCAGGTTTAGATCCAGGCAGTTTGCACACAAAACCCAGACCTGCTCCAAACTGTAAGCTTTCCCACCTGTGCCCCTCCTGTCTGCCCATGAAACAGATGTAGCTGCAATGCAAGTCCCTGCCCCCTGGGTTCTAGTCAAGGCAGTTCATACCTGCTCAAGATTATATCATGAAATTCAGTTAGGAGCATCTTTCATTCTGCATCCCCTTTCTAAGCTAGTTGGCTTGGCTTCCCCAAGGTCCCTGTAAGATATATTTAGGTATGGCTTCCCTTGGTCCATGCTGGGAACTGGGAATGCCCTCAAAGCATTTCCTGCTGCTACTTCTACTTTTATGTTTCTCACCACTCCCTTAAGCAGTTCCAGCTCTGGATAGGGTTAAGGCCTTCTCCCATGGCCTGGATTTTCAGATTCCCTCATGAGGATATATATTCTGAAAGTAGTCTCTCCCTACTCGCACCGAGGATTTGTAGTTTCTCACCTGTCTCATGGAGTAGACTGCAGTCTACTGTTTTGTTTTGTATTTTTCTTGTTGTTGTGTTTTTTTTTTTTTTTTTTTTTTTTTTGAGATGGAGTCTTGCACTGTCACCCTGCTGGAGTTCAATGGCACAATCTTGGCTCAGTACAAACTCCGCCTCCTGGGTTCACTCACGGGATTTTCCTGTCTCAGCCTCCCGAGTAGCTGGAATTACAGGCGCACATCACCACACCTGGCTAATTTTCTGTATTTTTAGTAGAGACAGGGTTTCACTATGTTGGCCAGACTGGTCTCGAACTCCTGACCTCGTGATCCACCCACATCTCAGCCCCAGTAAGTGCTGGGATTACAGGCATGAGCCACCATGCCTGGCCAGCCTGCTGCTTCTTTCAAAGGGTCTATGGATTCTTACGGTTTTCCTGTCGAGTTTCTGTCCTTGGAAAGAAGTTCACAGTGTGACTCTCTATACACTATTCTGTCCTTCCCAGTGGGAGGGGGATGCTAACACTGCCTCCAACCTGCCATCTTCTGGATTTGCTTCTATAGCCCTATGCACTTCTGTCAGCAGGTTTTATATTAGGCTGTGCGATTTGACTTACAAGCCAGTAGATGGTGTTTATGGGTAAAAGCTGGCTGTGGCCAATGTGGTTAGATATATACTTGATCCTTGTTTACCAGGAGAAGCTCTCTATTGCCTCAGGCAATGGGGTGATCCATGGAGGATTGCACAATAGTCTGAGCTCCCTGCTTAGCTCTGCATGGGCAGGGGGTAAGATGGATTGGGCCAGACTGGACAGGCTCATTGACAGGTGCCCTGGTGTTGGGCACAAGCACCAGCACTGAGGGAGAATACAGTGAGTGGTCATCAGGTACCCAGTGGTGTGCCTAGGCATGGAGCTGGGAAATTTTCTTGGCCCCTGGTTCTCTGCACAAGCAGAGGGGCAGCCTAAACTCCTGATCAGAAGAGTGAGTTTGGGTGCTCCAGGTACCTATAAGTCTGCCTGGGCTTGGAGTGCAAAGAAAGGGCCCTGCTATAATACAGTCTCTGCATAACAAAGGTGGGGTTGCTCAGGCTGGTAAGTCAGATAAGCAGGCCCTGCAACTGCCTGGAGATATGCCTGGGCATGTGGTGGAGAAGACCCCATTTCACCATGGTCTCTGCACAGGAAGGGCAAACTGGCTCAGTCTGCTGATTCAGGTGAGTGGGTGCTCTGAATGCCTCGAGATCTGCCTGGGCGTGGAGTGGAATGGGCCCCACTGCACCATGATCTCTACAGGAAGGGTGTGGCAGCTCAGGCCGCCAATCTGGGCGAGGAAGTGTGCCGAATACCTGGAGATCTGTCTGGGTGTGAAGTGGAGAGGGTCCCCCTGCACCAGGATCTCTGCAGAGGAGGGAGGGGGACACTCAGGCTGCTAAACTAGGCAAGCAGGAGCTCTCAGTGCTGGGAGACCTGCCTGAGCATGAAGCGGAGAGGGCCCCCCTCCTCCAGGATCTCTACATAAAGGGTGGAGCAACTCAGACTATCAGTCCAGGAGAGCAGGTGCTTTGAATGCCTGGAGATCTGCTTGGGTGTGGAGCAGAAAGGGCCCTGTCGCACCGCACTTTATGTACAGGAAGGGTAGCATGGCTTAGGCTGCTGGTCCAGGCAAGCAGGTGCTTTGAATGCCTGGAGATCTGCCTAGGCATGGAGTGGAGAGGGCCCCACTACATGATGATGCATGCACAGGAAGGTTGGGGCAGCTCAGGCTACCAGTCTAGGAAAGCATCTGCCCTTACCGCCTGTAGTCCTGCCTGGGAGTGGAACAGAGAGTGCCCTGCTGCACCACGATCTCAGGAGAGCAGCCCGGTGCACGCAGCAATGACACATGCAGACTGATTCTACATTGCTGAACTGGCCCTGGTTGCAAGTCTCATAGCCCAGGAGAAACTTTAGCTGTAGCAGCTCTCTTCTCCCACCCCAAGCCTGCAGTAGTGAAGAGCACAATTTCGGTGCTTACTGCTAGGGCACGTCACACACTTCTGGCTGTGGAAGCCCCTACCCCACTCCAGAGCAAGTGCTCCAATCTCTCAGTCCCAGGTCTAGGAAATGCCTGTGGCTTTTTCTGGTGTCTTTTCCTCTCAGCACCTCCAAGCCTCACCCCAAGATAGCTCTGGGGCTTGGGAGAAACATCATTCTCTGCCTTGGCCTGGGTTGGTTAGATCCCCAGTGGAAAGGTAAGTTATAGAGGGAGACTCTCTTTCATGTACTGGGGCTTCACTCACTCTTATCAGCTGGATGGCATCACAGGGGTTGTTTGCCTGTGTGGTCCTCCCTAAGATCTGGGTCATCCTTCATGATTCCAGTAGATTCCCATTTTCCTTCTTGAATTAAAGCTCAGAGAGTTGATCTTTTTGCACTATCTTGTTATTTCTAAGTGGCTGAGGCACACTAAAAGCCTGTAATCTACCATCTTGGAACCACCCCTGACCCCCAGAAAAAGGTGTTGGGTTTTAATCTTCATTCACCACTGGCTCTTTATGTTTCTTTACTGCTGTTTACAGAGAAGAAGAGAAGAAATTTGGAGTTGATCCCTTTGACTGCTCGAATGGTGATGGCCCACCTGGTGAACCACCTGGGACATTACCCACTCAGTGGGGGCCCTGCCATACTGCACAGCCTTGTCAGCGAGAACCACGACAATGCCCATGTAGAAGGCTCCGAGCTGTCCTCTGAGGTGTTCAGAAGCCCAAACCTGCAGCTGTTTGTATTTAATGATAGCACCCTCATCTCCTACCTTCAGACACCCACAGAAGGACCGGCAGGTGGATCACCAGTGGGCTCTCTCTCTGATGTGAGAGTAATTGTGAGGGATATCTCAGGGAAGTACTCTTGGGATGGTAAGGTTTTATATGGACCTTTGGAAGGCTGCTTAGCACCCAGTGGAAGAAATCCTTCATTTCTGATTTCGAGCTGGCATCATCACACATTTGGACCTCAGAAAGACTCTTCTCAAGTTGAGGAAGGGGATGATGTTCTTGACAAATTACTTGAAAACATTGGCCATACAAGTCCTGAATGCCTTTTACCATCACAGCTAAATCTAAATGAACCTTCCCTACCCCCATGTGGCATGAACTATGACCAAGAGAAGGAAATCATCGAGGTCATTTTGCGCCAAAATGCTCAGGAAGATGAATATGTCCAGAGTCGTAACTTTGATTCTGCAATGAAAGTCACCAGCCAAGGGCAGCCCTCCCCAGTGGAGCCCCGAGGACCCTTTTATTTCTGCAGGTTGTTGCTTGATGACTTGGGAATGAATTCTTGGGACAGAAGGTAACAATCCATGTAGACCTCCAGCTATTTTATCATTATTTTCATGTAATTGTCCTTTCTATCAGTTTGCAGTTGGGGAAGAAGAAAAGATTGGAAAGATTGGAGAAGAAAGAATGGAGATTTTTCTCTATTTTAACATTTGCAGCCTATTTTCTGCTACTAAATTAAAACTTGAAATGAAATTATGCTGTACTGGTGTGCAGATTGAATTCCAAACATCTGTTGGATATTTTAAAGGATATCAAGCAGAGAGAGAGAGAGAGAGAGAGAGAGAGAGAGAGAGAGAGTGTGTGTGTGTATGTGTGTGTGTGTGTGTGTGTGTGTGTATAATTACTGCTCTGTCCATTATTGTTTCTGCCTTTGTGCAAGATGCAAATGAACTACAAAGGTGAATAAGCCACAGTCTAACCTTAGGTCTAATGTGGGAGGTAGACTTGATACAACTCTGATATAGGATAGAATGACACAGGAGTTCAAGAGTAATGATTAAATCCAATGGGAAGTACAGAGCAATGGAGAAGACTTTGTGGAAAGGGGTGGATTTGACCCTGATAGTGGAGTGGAGTTTTTAAGAACAGAGGTGGAGAAAAGAGATTCACAGCAGAGCTGACACTGGAAACAGACACAGGCACATGCACACAAGTCACACACTCACCAAAGAGCCGTCTGTGTCACTGGGTAGTAATGGGATGCTGGCAGAATTTTTATACCTTTGCATGTCTTAAGGAAAATGGAGTTCGTTATGTAGGTTTCTATCACAAATCTTTTGTGAGTGAGGTCATTGAGGATGGATGATAGGTATGTTTATTAAATAACTGATTGAAAAGCGGCAAAATGGTTCCATAATCACGTGTTTTTTCTTCCATCCTCTTTTCATTATAGGAAGAATTTTCATCTGTTGAAGAAAAATTCAAAATTATTGAGAGAGCTAAAAAATTTGGACTCCCGCCAGTGGTATGTAAAAGTATATCAAACTATTTTTTTCTTGTTTGCCTGTGGGTATGCTTGGATAACAGATACAGCTGCAGGAATGAATACACTTACTGAGACATCCAAGGGTAGTTCTGTAACCTAGCATCTAGTGACATTTGCACATGCCATACCATTGGTGTTTTTTACTATAAGGAATAAACTTTCATGTTTGATACACTAAAAAGAGGTCACCACTCCCATCTAATCTGTACTTTTGATTATCTTTCTTTGTGGCTGCCAGTAGAAATTTATGCTCATTTGATCTCTGCAACCACCTCTTTTTGATGAAGAAAAGTTTACCTAGGTTAAACAGCCTGTGGTTGCTCGTACCATATTATCTAAAGCCAAGTGAGTCTGACTTCAAAATCCATGCTGTGTACCAAGGCACTAACATTCTGTACTTGTGGCTTCATTGTGTTGAAAAGGTTAAAACCAGTGTGTTGTAATTAATAACTCTCTGTTAATAAGCCTCATTCTCCAAAGCTGCTCAGACTCTCAGATCCAGCCCTGTTCTATACTATCTCAGGAGCATTTCTAAAGATGATCTCAGAACCATGAAAAATGTTTGATTTGGGGAATGTATGTTTCTAAAATCATCTAAGTCAAGAATAAGTATAGTACTTGGTACATAACAGATGTTTCAAAGTTTTAAAGAGAATAAGCCGCCTCCTTAATCTTTAGTTTTTAAACCAAACTCTTAAAAAAAAAAAAAAAGCTTCATTTCCCTTTTATTCCCCTTAGGAATATCCTAATATTCTGTCAGCTCTCATATTAAAAATTCAGGCTGTTTTCCTCAAGTTTATTTTTCAGCTCTTCACACTGTATTTTATTCACATTTTTCTTATTAATTAACTCAAAAATTTTAAAATCTATTTTGAGCTATATGTTTTTAGAGGGTGGTGCAGTTGCCAGCTGGAAGCAAGAAGGAAGAAAGGAAATAACAGAGCCCAGCTTTATCTTTACAAAGTCATATCCTAGCATTTCAGATAATTACTAGAGTTCTTTATTCCATTCATTAAATCCTTCATTCATTCACTGTCATGCTTCCCTTTTAAGGCATTAGCTTCTCCTGCTTGCACTTATAGTGATGGGTTATAGCCTGCTGAATGAATATTTTCACCATTGTATGTGTTTCAGTGGCTTTGTGATGGTTTTGTTGTTTATTTTAGAGTTTTGATCAAATTTCCGAAAGTGACACATGCTTACATTTTATTTTCATGCAAACTGTTGGTTCTTGTCACTATTACTTGCATATCACCTCCACAGCTGTGATTCTTCTTTGGTGTTTCAAATTCTTGAATTGTGTATAAACTCAACTAATAAAGTCCAGTTGGAATTTTTTTTTACCCTTAGAAGATTATATTTCAGAAAAGTTGTTTGGTAATGTCATTAAGAACTGAGTAGATGAAATAATATTAAACTTACGGCTATGTATTGTTTCCATCCTTCAGAAGCATGTGGTATTAAGATGGATTTGTTTGTATTGATCATTTTATGAGAATCAGAAGGGCATAAGTTTTCTTTTCTTTTATTCTTTTCTCTTCTTTACTCTTCTCCTTTCCCACCTGTCTCTCTAGTTACTCAGGACCCCTCATCTCATCTCATCTCATAGCTACACACATGTAGAGGCATGAACTATTTCGTGTATGTTTCCAAGTATTGAGAATATGACAGGATGGCTGTTCGCACCTGAATTCCTCTCAGAAGGGGATATGAGGGCCTTTTCTCCTAGGTGGCTTTGCTATTCTCTGGAGAGTGATAAATATTTCAGTATCAAGAAATATACAGACATTTTTTAAAAAACACAGAATTAAAATATTCATTTGTAGTTTCACCTAAGTAAAGGAGCCGTTCTCTGTCCAGAAGCCTGCCGCAGCTCCATTGCCATTTTAAATGTCTTTGTTTCTTGGTGTATTAGGTGAAACAGTATAAGATTTGAATTTGAGTAATTTTTTAAAGTCATTAGAAGTAAAAAACCTAAACTGCCATTTCTCAGCTTGCCCTTCACTGTATTCCATTTCCCGATTGTTCTTGTGATGCCTTTTCTCTAGAGGAACGTAGATCAACTTCTCTATGGAAATTTTGTGAGGGATTTATTTTGAAGAACTCAGGGGTTCACTATCCTCTCTCTCCTTCCTTCAGTAATAAATAAGCAGTCATTTGGGTTCCACACTCAGCTTTTTAAGCATATGCTGAATTATTCCATGCTTCTCGGTATTAAGTGAATACTTGGTATCATGTAATTGCGGTCAATTTGTTGAGTGTTAATGCACTTTAGTTGCATGAGGTACAATTGATTAGCTCCCTGGGGTACTGTTGCAGCGAAATACGGCTATGAATAACTGAGTGGCAGTCCCCTACCCCTTGATCAACCTTCACTTAAAGCCCCAACTCCTGGATTTAGTGTCTTCTTGACATCAAATGGGTATCAACTTATTTTATGGTGAAGAGTATTTTCAGGGTTCTTTTTGAAGAAACTAGAAATAAGTCTGCGACTCCTCAGCTATGAGAAATCTAGACTGCCCTGTATTTTGGTCAGGTAGCAGGTAAGAAAATACCTTGTCTGTCAACTTTCATTTAGAACATTTCTATTTAATTCTGATATCAGTTTATCTCACTGCTCTTGATGCATAGTTCCCTCTTAACATGTTCTCTGGAAAAGTTGAGGCTATCTTTCAGCTGTGGTCTAGATACTGAAAATGCTATGATGAAGGTACATACAAATCACAGGGGGCTTCCCTTTTAGATATAAATGACTTCTCGCCACCACATGGGGAGGTGGATTTTAAAATCATGCTTTTCTTTGGCTTTTTCATGTGACAGCATAAGGAAACTGAGCTATTCTGGTGTATTCCTAATAAGAAACAACAGTGTATTCTAATGAGGGAAGGGAGGTTGTGGATTTCATGTATGTGTGTTCCTGCATTACCTGCTCCTTCATCCACTGGTGTGCTTCTTGTGGATGTGAAGTGCTGTTGAAGTTGCTAATTACCATTTCGAAAGCATGGCTCTAATAAAGCCAGACACAACTTCTGCATCCTAGCAGGCTTTCTGCGGTACTAACATTTTGGAGGATGTGAAATTTGATGAATGTTTACAACTAAAGGTCATCTTCCCTCACACTGACATTGGTCAGCTCATCATTGTGCTCCCACTTTGAGTTAGTGAGGGCTCAAGGACGTAGGAACAGCTGCAGTGGAAAAAGCTTAGATTTTTAAGGAGAATAAACAAACATTTAGATAAACCTGAGATTTTTGTGTGTGTGTATGTAAAGTTGATAAAGAAAAATTAAATGCTGAGGATTTTTACATATGTGGAGAGACCTGCAGATAGAAATTGAATAACTATGCTTCTCCACTTTTGTTGAAAGAGGCAGTCTTTTAGGTCATAGGTTGTGGTTTGTTGGTATCCAAATGCCCAAATTTTTATAGCTCTTGGAATAAGCTAGTCAGATTCTAGGCTATTGGTGGCCCCTGCGCATTCCTCAGGGCAGTGAATGGTGTGGCACTTTCAGGGCTTCCTGCTGCATGAGGACAAGCTTTCTAAATTTATTTTAAGGACATATTGAAGATATTATGGCTGGGCATGGTGCTCAAGCCTATAAAGCCAACACTTCGGGAGGCCGAGGCAGGTGGATCACCTGAGATCAGGAGTTCAAGACCAGCCTGACCAACATAGTGAAACCCTGTCTCTACTAAAAATACAAACAAAAATTAGCCAGGTGTGGTGGCATGTGGTGACATGCACCTGTAGTCCCAGCTACTGGGGCAGCTGAGGCGCAAGAATCACTTGAACACAGGAGGCAGAGGTTGCAGTGAGCCAAGATCATACCACTGCACTCCAGCCTAGGTGACAAAGTGAGACTGTCTCAAAAAAAAAGATACTGCAAACAGATTAAAAATATTAAAGATAACGTGAAAATGTCTTTTAAAATGGAAGCAACCTAAATGAGCATTTGGCTACGACATATTAATATAATGGAATGTTGTTACAATCATTAAACCTTTGTTGTAGAAGCACATGATATAAAAGTGTTTATGCTAAAAAATGGTTGAAATGATGAATTTTATGATATGTATATTTTACCATAATAAAAAGTGTTTGCAAATATTTTAAGTGAAAAAATCTGTTGTAAAGCAGAATGTAGTAACTTCTCATATTTGCATGCAAAAGTGTATCCTAAAATGGTGTAGTGGCTATGTTCTTTGCTTATCTGTTGAAATTGCAAGTGATTTTTATTCTTCTCTTCTTTTTCTGTATTTTCTAATTCTTCTTCTAAGTACGTTTATTACATATAAGCTATGGGGGATGTGAATAAGCTATCTAACTGAGTAAAAGGAGAGAACTCTCTTCCTCCAGTTATTTGTATAACTTTTTAATTGAGAGTCAATTAGTTCTGCTTATTTAGTAGAGAAATAACTCATGCAAAAGGAAATCTTAGAGAATTTGTTGAAATATGGAGCCCAGTTACACCAATATGATATCTAATTACAATGTTGAAATATTAAACAACTTGACAGAAAAAATATTTCTGTATCTAAGTACTTTATAATTGTTCCTAAGAGATTTATCAAAATGCAGTACAAAAAGAGGAAAAAGGTGGAACTGCTCTGGAAGTGGATATCAGAACTTTTAAAAACCCAAAACTCTTGGATCACTGGGCTAGGGAATGAATGATTCATAATTAAAGCTTTGTTTGAATAAGAACAGTGTTTTCATCTCTAAACTATCACCAAATGCTTGGTATAGATCCAGGTATTTTGTCACTTTACTCCAGGGTATAATTTGTAGAAATTTATTATTAATGCATTCAAATGTATCACCATATCTCTGCTCAGTGTAACAGAGATTTAACTGAACACCTACTATATGCAAAGGGATATGCTAGATGTGCAGAAGAGAAAATGATAGGGCTTCCTTTTTCAAAGTGCACATAATATTTCCTTGATTTAATACCAGAGTATCCAAGATCTATCCTGGAACAAGCAGATGAAGGGTTTATATGGCTAAAAGGAATTTCCCTGAATAGCTGTCCACCCTGTCAGGCACCCTCAGAATAGTCAGAGCACAGGAGTTTGTACACCCCTTCATGAAGATAATATCTAAGTGTGTTCTGCTTGGAAGGATATTCTTTTTCTCATAAAACCTTGGCATATTCTATAGTTCCAATTATAGAGCCACCCAGTAGCCTTAAAATGTAGAGTTAAATATGGACAGTCACATAGATCTATTCACAGTTTAGATAAATACTTTAAAAGATTTATTTTTTTTTTAACCAAAAACAGAGAACTTACCAAACGGTGTGCCCCAACATGCTGCTCAGTGAATCTTATGTCTGAGGATGTGGTCTCAGGAAGCAGATGGCCTTGCTGCAGTTCCCATCCCCTGCTTGCTAGGTGTGCTTTTTGTTTCACTCTCTGTGCCTCCTTTCAGCCACCTCGCTAGGGAGGTGATAATAATATTCATCTCATGTGTCAAACCATCTCAGAACACTGACTGACCTCTAGCAGGTTCTCCAGTAAATGTAAACTCAGTGGTAGAAGTCATGCTGGTGGTATTAATAGTAGTGAAATAAAATTTTATATATAAGAATTCTAACTCCTTTAATTTAAAAATTTATAGCCGTGAGACACACAAAATTGCAGTGTTTTACATTGCTGAAGGTCAAGAAGACAAGTGTTCAATCCTCTCTAATGAAAGAGGAAGCCAAGCCTATGAAGACTTTGTTGCTGGACTTGGATGGGAGGTAATGCATTTCATTCAGTAGATGTTTACTGACCAGCACTGTTTAAAGATGTGTCCAAACTAGACCTTATGTAAGTTTTTACATGAGCATTTGCATTCAGATATAGCATAGGTAAAGTTCTGGAATTGAAGAACTTACTGAATTTGACATCTACTGTTAGTTGCTTGTCAGTATTTAATACATGAACTTTTGTTTTCCCTTAACTTTCCTCTTAATATTTTTTCATTTGCTTTTTATCAGAACTGAATAGTCAAATGGGCTCTCCCAGGCATAGACAGTTTGTAGTAAGAGAAGACAAATGTGGGCAGAGAAGCAATGGCTTTGGCCACAGTATGGAGATTGAAGAAGAAGTCAATGACTTGATGGGTGAAAAGATGAAGAAAAAGTTGGATGAAGTCAAAAGTTGCAATGAAAATATAATATAATAGCCATGATGGTTTAGCTATCAACCTGTTTCCCTAAGGTAGATCCCAGGATGATTGATGTTGAAAAAGTTATTTTTTTCTTTATTAAATGGTACTCTGACATACAGACATATATACATTTATACACACACAGACACACACACACACACATCATACATGTCTATCTGTCTCCCAGGAACATAAATCTGAGGGAAAATATATTCTTAGAATCTGAAATAATTAGGAGTAGTTAAAATGGAAATCAACATGTCTAAAATAATCTGCTTATTTTTTATTAGTTTCTTGGGTACCTGTGCTCTGAAAAACTCTCTGGGTACCTTTGAGAACTCAGTGCTAGCAAAGGGACTGAGGTAGGAATGGGGACAGGGTAAGAGAACATCATAATCAAAACAACATACTTACTAAGAAGGCAAGTAGATGTCAGTCCAGTAGAGTTACTGCACTTCCAGGAAACTGTTGTTCTCACTAGTAAGGCCACTTCTACTTTGTCATAGAATATATTTATTACTTAATGTATTTTAAGCCATACAGTATCAATTAGAGTTTTAAGAGTGTGTGTTTACTGTATTTGTCACAGAAGAGATTCTTCTATTTCTTTTTTCATGTGTGTTAGAATAGGTATTTTACTGAAAGAATACTAGTTTATGACAAGTTAAAAATTTTGGATAAAGGCACTAAGAAGTGAACACTCATGCCATAACTTTAAAATGAATTATGACTCATAAACTTTCAGCAGTGGTGTAAAGTGGTTGTTCAACCCTTTTTTGAAAGGCAGTTTGTCAAGGATTGCTGAATTTTTTTTAATATCCATACCTTTTGACCCAGCATCTTAGAAAAACACTCCTGTGAGTGTGCTTTCTGATTTGAAGAAGCAGAAACCCCCACAAATCCATCAATAAGGAACCTATGTATACACACACATATGTGCATATATACACATACACTTACACATACAGGTGGGAAAAAAAGGTAGAGAATATATACCAAAAGTTTGGTCGTGGTTTTATTCAGTTGGTATGACTATAGAGCACTTTCAGTTTTAATATTTTTTATTTCTTTAACATTTTAATCTGGTCTTACTTTGTATTACATTTGTTTGTAATCAGAAAGAAAGATATAAAAATGAAAATAATTTTTTTTTTCTGAATCCACAGCCCTGCTTAGTGAAAGAACAGCTCAGTTTTGATCCTCACTGTTTCTTCTTTGTGACCTTCGTCAGGTGGATCTCTCCACCCACTGTGGGTTCATGGGTGGCCTTCAGCGCAATGGCAGCACTGGGCAGACGGCCCCTTACTATGCTACCTCGACCGTGGAAGTGATTTTCCATGTTTCCACTCGAATGCCGTCAGACTCAGATGATTCCCTCACCAAAAAGGTAAGGGGTCTCCTCAGGCACCATTCTTAGCTGCCCTGGTTTGTATGTGAAGCTCTCCTAGGACGAGACAAATGCCAGGGCAGAACACACATTGAGACAATTTCCTCTGAACTCTACAATCCTGAGATTAAGGTTTATGAAAAGGAAGGGTCTTAAATGTTGTTACCTCCCTCCCATTAATATTACCTAATGGAAAATGACATTTTTGATCTCCCAGATTGTCATCGGTCACAAATATGAGACCCTGTACTAGTGGGGCTCTGGGAAAGCAATTGCTGCGGGGCAGTTTGGCAGCATCTGTCAACATAAGTGCAGGTGTGCAGCTGCCCAGCAGCCCCACTGTTGCCCCTTACCTTTCATTCTTCAACTTGCCCTATGGGCAGTTTTCTTTATAATTCAAAGGAAACCTCATCTACCCCTACCCCGTGGAACCTCCAACCTGCAGGATGTTTGCTTCAGGCAACCCTGTGTTAAATGTGAGGAGGCCTTAATAGAAGAGGTATTTGACTCTGGAAGGAAGCCTCTAATTGGATCGGCTTCTGTAAGCTTCCAGATGAGAAGAGCATCTCAGAGCAACTGTGATTTGCACTCACCTGGCCTGCTAGCAGGTGGGGAACCTAGAATCGCCACCTTACTCTCTCCCTACCACATAGATGCAAGGGACTGAGGACACCACCTCACGTGCTGACTAAGGCTGGCCGTTGGGGAGTCTCCTGTGGTGGTTATAGCCAGGCCCTGGTGACAGGTGGACCAGGGATCAGATGTGTATTCAGTTATTTCATCTGCCTGTGCCTCAGTTTTTCTTCTACTAAGTGAGATTAAAAACACAGCCTATGTTACAGGGTTGTTGAGTGAGGTAAATGAGATAATTCCTATAAAATTGCTTAGCACAGTACCTGGGAAGATGTCTCTGACCATTATCCCTCATCATTGCCCATTGGTCTAATTGATTCTTTTTTTTCCCCTGCCCCATTAGCCAGATGCTTTCTATTGACCAATTGGCCTCACTGTACCTGTTTTATTTCTTTATTGTGTGGTTTCGCTTTTTCACCACTGCAGCCGCAGGCGTCTGCACTATGTACAGGCGTACCTTGTTTCATTGTGCAGCACTTCATTGCACTTCACCGGTATTACATTTTTTATAAATTAGAGATTTGTGGCAACCCTGAATCAAACAGTCTATCGGCACTGTTTCTAACAGCAGGTGCTCATGTGTGTCTCTGTCAGGTTTTGTAATTTTCACAATATTTCTAACTTTGTTTTTATTATATCTCATTCAGTGGTCTGTAATCAGTGATCTTTGATGTTGCTATTGTAATTGTTTTGGGATACCACACACTCCCCATATAAGATGGCAAACTTAATTGATAAATGTTGGGTGTGTTCTGACTGCTCCACCCACTGGTCCTTCCCCGTCTGTCTTCCTCTCCTTGGGCCTTCTTATTCCCTGAGCACAACAATAGTGAAATTAGGCCAATTAATAACCCCATAATAGCGTCAGAGTATTCAAGCAAAAGGAAAAGTTACCTGTCTCTCACTTGAAATCAAAAGCTAGGAGTGATTAAATTTAGTAAGGAAGGCAGGTGGAAAGCTGAGATATGCCAAAAGCTAGGCCTCTTGCACCAAATATTTCCCCATTTTTGAACGTAAAGGAAAAGTTTTTGAAGGAAATTAAAGTGCTGCTCCAGTGAACACATGAATAATAAGAAAACGAAATAGCCTTATTGCTGATACGGAGAAAGTTTTAGTGGTCTGAAGAGAAGATCAAACCAGCCACAGCATTCCCTTAAGCCAGAGCCTAATCCAGAGCAAGGCCTTAACACTATTCGATTTTATGAAGGCCGAGAGAGGTGAGGAAGCTGGAGAAGAAAAGCTTGAAGCTTTCCAAGGTTGGTTCATGAAGTTTGAAAAGAAGCTGTCTCCATAAAATGAAAGTGCAAGGTGAAGCAGCAAGTGCTCATGTAGAAGCTGCAGCTTATCCGGAAGACCTAGCTAAGATCAGGCATGGAGGTGGCTATCCTAAACAACGGATTTTCCATGTAGTAAAAACAGCCTTCTGTTGGAAGAAGATGCTATCTAGCACTTTCATAACTAGAGAGGAAAAGTTAATGCCTGGTTTCAAAGCTTCAAAGGAACAGACTGACTCTCTTGTTAGGGTTAATGCAGCTGGTGACTTGAAGTTGAAGCCAGTGCTCATTTACCATTCTTCAAATTCTAGGGCCCTTAAACATTTTGCTAAATCTACTCTGCCTGTGCTCTATAAATGGAACAACAAAACCAGGATGGCAGCATTTCTGTTTACAGCATGGTTTACTGAAGATTTAAAGCCCACTGTTGAGACCTACCACTCAGAGTAAAAGATTTATTTCAAAGTATTACTTCTCATTGACAATATACCTTATCACCCAAGAGCTCTGAAGGAGATGCAGTGTTGTTTTTCTTGCCTGCTATCACAATATCCATATTCGGCAACCCACAGATCGAGGAGTAATTTCAACTTTCACGTCTTATTATTTAAGAACTTGGCTGTCGCTGCCGTAGATAGTGATTTCTCTGATGGATCTGGCAAAGAACACTGAAAACCCTCTAGAAAGGATTCACCACTCTAGATGCCATTAGGAACATTTGTGGTTCATCGGGAAAGGTCAAGATACCAACATTCACGGGAGTTTGGATAGAGTCCCACCCTCATGGATGACTTTAAAAGGTTTGAGACTTTAGTGGAGGAGAGTCACTGCACATGTAGCAGAAATAGCAAGAGAACTGGAATTAAAAGTAGAGACTAAAGATGTAACTGAATTACTCCAATGTCATGATAAAATTTTGACTGGATGAAGAGTTGCTTCTTACGAATAAGCAAAGAAAAGTGGTTTCTTGAGAAGGAATCTGTTCTCAGTGAATATGCTGTGAACATTGTTGAAATGACAACAGAGGATTTAGAATATTCCATAAACTTAGTTGGTAAAGCAGTGACAGGGTTTGAGAGGATTATTTCAATTTCGAAAGAAGTTCTACTATGCTCAAAATGCTGTCAGACACCATCACATGCTACAGGTAATTCCATGAAAGGAAGAGGGAATCAATGTGGCAATGTCATTGTCTTATTTTAAGAAATTGCCACGGCCACCCCAGCCTTCGGTAACCACCACCCTGATCAATCAGCAGCCACCAGCATCAAGGCAAAACCCTGTACCAGCAAAAAAATGACAACTCACTGAAGGCTCAGATAATCATTAGCATTTTTTAGCAATAAAAGATTTTTAAATTAATATATGTATGTTAAGAAATAATGCTATTGCACATTTAGTAGACTATACTAAATGTAAGTTTTATGCACACTGGTTTCCCAGTGCACACAAAAGTTTGTGTGATTTGCTTTATTGCAATATTTGCAATATTTAAAAAACCTATTGCAGATATGTCCAGAACCAAGCCTGTAATATCTCTGAGGTGTGCCGGTATATGATGGTCAGCAGTGCATGTGAAACATCAGAACTCGAGTCACAGCCCAATGACAGACAACTTTCATAGCGATCAAGTGTCTCAGATGTACAAAACACATTTGCATTCAAAAACTCAGCAGCCTTTTCCCCTCCTACCCTAGCACGCTATAATGACCTCCTGAGGGTGGCAGTACTGCAGCCAGAAGCGCTGACCACGTGCCGGTTCCCACAGACCTTGGAGGAGCTGCCTCAGCGTTGGGTTTTGATGGCTGCCCTAGCCGTAGAGCTCTCAGCAAAGGGAACTTTGTCCTTCAAGAGTTCACCAGGATCTCAGACTCCAGTGTAGCTTACCAGGACCCTAAGCTGGGCTTACACATCTTTTTTATTTGCAGTACATTGTATATTGTTTCTGCTTTGCAAATGTGTCACCGTGTTCTATAATTTTCTTATGACTGAGAATTATTTTGTTAAAAGATAAAATTTACATGTAAAATATTTTTTAATTATTTCTTAAGTAAAGTAGGACTGTTTTTTTCTTTTTGAGAAAAGACATGTTATCAAGCCATGCTTTAAATAATGTTCTAGGGCTTGGCCTGGTTGAAAGATTTCCTACTGTAATAATCAAAATTCAGCTGATACCTTTTGCAGCTCTAAGATTTAGCATCATTAGTGATAAACTCTCTTTATCAGATATCTCACAGCTAGACTAAAAATCAGTCACAGTAACAGCAGCCCACAGTTCCTTGTCTTATTCTAACTAAATTGTCCCTAACAGCTTAAAAATGAGCTGCAAAATTCTAAAGTGATTCATGCTCTCTTCTGCCCCTATCATGGGGGCACTTTTTCAATTCTACAATCCGGTTGCAACCCCATACTGAACTCTTGATCCTTCACTGCAGAAATTTGTTAGCTCCAGCTAGATTAGATTTTTCACAGCTAATCTAACTGCTGTAGGGGTTTGCAGAGTGGGGACAGAGCTGTGCTATTGGATTTGTCCAATTCATTTGACTCCAGGACTATAATTGCACTTATGTCTTACAAGGCTTTTATAGCCTCAGGCTGGCCAGGCACATAAAAAACAAATTGGCAGTGATACAGTATGAGTGAAACGGGATGAAAGGCCCACATTATCAGTCTCCAGGCAGCGCTGTTCTGGCAGGAAGTTTCTTGGTTAATTTACAAATAAAACTTAGATTTTAGGATGGGCACACTGTCAGCTGAACAATGGGGATGTCAGGCCTGACTGTTACTTAGTAAAAGTAGCAGCCGGGCCCACTGAGGAGCAGGAATTCTTCAATCAAACAGACGACTCCTTCTGGAGCCAGCTGGCGATGTAATGCAATTAGTCGGGAAAGGAGGTCAGCCTATTAGGTGTGTACCATGACCAGTGTCACCAGTGGCGTGCAGCCCGGCAGCAGCAACAGACAGAATGGCTTAGGCAAAGGGACTTTAAAACTCTGTTAGGACGAGAAGTTGTGGGGCATGGGATTCATTTTAAAACTTAAAATCCGAGCATTTGTTCTGAGCCTGATAAGTATCCAGGCATTCTGGAGCCTGTCGTGCAGTTGAAGGAGTAGCTGACATAAACACCGGCTCCATTCCAGGAGACTCATCGTTCTTCCCCAGTTACACAGGAGTCAGATCAACTTGACTTGTGTGTACTCGCCAGACTCACTGGTGGATTTCTAATTTGAGGGCCTCTAATCACAGTTCTCCAATACTCACAAAATGATGTCTCTATGATGGACTCTTTTTTAAACTGGGCAACACTTTGCGGTGTCCAGAGTATTCCATATGTTCGAACATGGTTGATATGTTAGATGAATTTTATTGACATGCCCAGATGAATTTTATTTTACCTACATGTTTTCTTCTAGGCAAAAGAAGGCATATTTTTGCCCTTTGCTCCAGATTTATCAGCCAAGTGGTCCCATGGCCTTAGCTTTTAGTTTTGTGATTTAGCTAATTTAACTGTGACATATCCGGAAGTCTGAGTCACGTGCCACTGAAAGCAGCTTTGAGATGATGAATATCTTATCATTACCACACAAAAATAGTTCTTCCTTAATTACAGAATTGTCACACTGGGAGGATGGGTCTATTAATGTAAAACTACCCTCCCTTTTGTAATTCTGAGAATTCAGATGCAAGTAAAATTAAGAGAGACTTACTTAGGTTGTATTATTGAGTAACCCAATTTGAAATGGGAAAGTAACTACAAAATTTCAATAATCATGATTAATGTTTTGCAGCTAATATTTGTGGATCAAAAGGAACTATTGCAGAAACTAGAGTGCCAACATGGGGTGGTGGCAGCACGTTTGAGGGGTGTTTAGTAGGTGAGCTGTTTCCATTCAGACATTTGTGCAAGCATTATACCAAGGGACCCAGAGTCACCCTGAAGGTGGCTCTCTTTGCAGGGTGAGGGCTGTAGATGTGAGGTCTGGGACAGCCCAGTTCTCACAATTGCCTTCTGCAGGTCTAAATTCCCTCTACAGTTCCAGTTAGATACTATTCATATTTCCCTGAAAACATACCTATATTAGGTTCTTGGTGATACTGGCTACCACGTTTTCATTCCAAAGGAACTGAATTTTTGGAGTGCATTGTAATATCTTTGCATGTTTTATTAAAAAGGGAAAAGAAAAGCTATAGCAAAGATAGGAATGGAGAAGTGTAAAGAGATGTTCAACATTACTAGGAGTCCCGGTGTTACATTTTTTTTTAAACTATTTATATAAAGGGTTTGCTATACCTTTTGCCGCTGTTCTTTTACCTTTATATTGGAAGGGGGAAGGAAAAAAATGATGTACTGGGTAATTTTGCTTTTAGAAAGTCGTAGATGCCATTAAATTGTTCTGGATCATCGTGACTTGTGCTCAGCACCCACAGTTGCATTTGTCCCAGAGCCCACATTCAGACACAGTTGAATCACGCAGTCTCAGTACAGGTACAATGGCAGAGGCACAGGTCTCTTTTTAAATAATTGGCTGGCCTGTACAGTTGTTCCCAGAAGTATGAGAGAGTGAAGAATAAACCGGCATTGCAGCAAACGAGCTTCCTTTTGTAACCTTATAAATGGAAAAGAGGCTATGCTAGGGTCGCCTCAGATTTTCTTTTTGTGGTCAAATAGTCTAAAGAAAACTGTATTTATGCTAACATGTTTTAAATACATAGTACTCCAGAAAATCTTTTTTAAAAATACTTTAAGACAAAACTAAAAACAGTAGATTTGACATGTCTCTATTTTATTAAACTGCTTCTGAATTTAGTCATTTTTAATGTTCATCTGTTGGATAAGGAAGCAAGAAATACATGTTGTTGGTGCCGGCGAGCATCCTTCTGCTGTTCCATGTGAAAGAATGAGAATCTCGAATTCCCAGAAGGTGTCAGAGGGCCTCACCAGCCTTTGTGGTTTTCAGAACTTCAATTCTGGTCAACATTTTATCTTTAAAATCTCGTTTCTTCTAGTCACACTTTGATTCTTTGTCACTTAAATGATTTTGTATGCAGCTTTCTCCATCCTGAGGTGGCATAGTTATCCGTGCAGGAGATTCATCAAGGGTGTTCTTACACCTGACAGAGCCTGGGCCTGGAAGAACTCTCAAGGGTCTGGTTTTGGAGATCTTTCTAGTAGGGCCTCCTCAAAGAGGCCCAGGGTCTGCGATTTGCTTTTGTTCTTTACAGCCTCTGTGTATAAGATGATGAAACAAGTGGGCTACACCACTGAACAATAACAATAAAGTAACTTTGGGTGCAGGCTTAGGTAGCCTTGAAACAGTGGAAATGGCCCTGAGTTGGAAGCCCCAGTACTTGTCCCCAGGCCCACTTTGCCACTGCTGCTCATGCACCCTTAGGTAGGTGGTGCCTTCACCTTCCTGATCGCCCATTTCCTTTTTGTACAATAAGATGAAGGTGATGTCATCTACTTCAGAGAGTTAGTAGGAAGATTACAGGAGACAATATGTGTGAACATGCCTTCTATACAGTAAGCACTCTTTAAATGCTAAGTAGGAGTGTTCTTATCAGACTTAAGCAATAGTGATTCATTTCCTCAGCAAAGATAATTTTATACATCCTTTTCTTAAAGGTTTGTCACAAATCACAAATCTAGTTTTTTATATATTTGGTAACAATTGTGTTGTAATGGCTTATGTTCTCTTGTTCATATTCTTATTTTCATAATAACTGTTGAATTACGAGTCTTATAAAGCACAACTGCAATGTAGAATAAAAGACGCATGTTATTAATTGTTTAGAAACATATTCGGCAATACAAAGCATAGGACTCTGATGCAGGAGTAAAATTCTGTTAGAAAATAAATTCTTACAAAAACCTCAGCCCCATCCTGTCATAATGTGCCTGCGAAGCTTGCTTGCCTTGCCTTGGTACCAGTGACAGGCTATGTTTTTATCTACTTGTGCTTTTTAAAATCCTCGTAGAAGACATCAGTGTTGTAGCATTTTTTGGTAGTGAATTCTTTTGGCCTTTGAGTTTTATAATTCAATTTGTAAGCCACGACCCCTCATAAACTGCTGTTATCACCCTGATTACTGAAGAGCCAATTTGCTGTTGCAGCTTCGTCACTTGGGGAATGACGAAGTCCATATCGTCTGGTCTGAACACTCCAGAGACTACCGCAGGGGTATTATCCCAACTGCCTTTGGAGATGTTTCAATCATTATTTACCCAATGAAGAATCACATGTTCTTCATCGCAATAACGAAGAAACCTGAGGTATGTTTTCATTGCGTTGTTACACTGACTCATACAGCATTTGCCATGTGATTCACTGACACTGAAAATTAGTAATTTAAGTATGTTAAAAGGGACTCTCATCCAATTGTTGAATGTCTTAACGTGCTATATAGCAATTAAATATGAATTGGGATTTTCAAAGAATTTTTCATCGTGAGCACAAAATTTTATTATTGTATTACTATGCCTTTTTGGAAATTATATCAAATTTATTATTTTGTAAATGTTTTAAGTTTCCTAAATTTTGTCCTTTTGAAAAATTATAACTTGAAATTTTGGGCATGTTGATTAATAATAAGAGTTGAAGGAACCCCATGTCACATCTAGCATTTTGTGGAGAACTGTGGGTATAGAATCCAACCTTGCCTGGTATATGGGTGCTTGCTGAGCCTGTGACTGTGCTAATGGGGTCAGTCCTGCATGATTGCAGGCATGTCCGTGAAGAGGCCGAGCCTCTGGAGCACAGCCCACGTGATGAGTTTCAACAATTGGAGCACCTTGCTACAGAATCAATGCAGCCGTGTCAATTGGTATTGATCATGGGAAGAGCTGGAACAATCCAATGATCTGTGTGCTGTATAATAAATTGGCTGCAGTTTTGATCCTTTTCATACCTTTAGTGGTGTTTTAGCCATGCTTTATGTAGCGACTGGTTTTTGTTTTAGAATTACTAATAGAAGGGCGTTTTTAAAGTTTTTAAATTAAACATTAGTGTGTTAAGCCATTCCTCAAGAGGAATGACTTTGGTTTTTTTTAGCTTCATAATAAATATAATCTTCATTTTCATTTCAAGTTGGTTTCCTGAAGGAGCTGAAAGTTACCCTTCTGAAAACTCTCTTTTAAAGCTTTGAAATAATAGGCAATAGATTTATTATTCATATTGGGATTTATGACCTGATCTAAAGGGTTAAAGTTGTTAGGATTAAATGAGCTAATAAATAGAAAGTGCTTCAAACAGTGCCTGGTCCAGAGTAAAAGCTACTTAAGTGTTAGCTGGTATTATTATTGTTGTTGTTATTTTTTGTTGTTAGTACTTGGAGAGAGAATACTTAATGAATTCCAAGTTTAACATGCTTATTATTCTCAGAGTAAATGCAGTGTGGGTCAACTCCTGAATTCATAAAAGTCCCATTCTGGCTGTTGCAAAGCCTGACATAAAGGGAACCCTCTTTTCTATTCAGGGAACGCAGATGCCAAAAGTCGCTTCATATTAAATATTTGCATCATTTTTGATTCTGATCTCCATGTGCGTTAAGTTTTCAGTTTTGTGTATGAAAATGGCTCTTAGTGCTAACATTTGTATTTGTCCATGAAGAGCACTACTTTAAAGAATTAAACTGAAAATTTTAACATAAGGGAACCAGTGAATTTAGTGTCTTGTAGATTTCAAAAATAGGAAATGTGTTTCTTTAATATTTAGTATCGAGTAATTGGCCTTATTAGCTCATTTTCAACATGGTCCTCTAAAATGTCATTTATTGTCCTAAAAAGTCACCTTTATTTTTAAAGTAAATAAAGAACATACGAGGCATTTTAATTCACTTTATAGAATCAAAGTGATTTTTTTAAAAGGTAGTACACTTATAATGCATGAAAATAATTGTTAACATACCTTGTAAGCTTTCTTACAAAATGTTTCTACATTTTATGAAATTGGTTATAAATTCTGACAAGATGAATTGAGTAAATTGCGTTCTTAATATTTTAATTCAAAAAGCCTAAAAGGAAGACGAGAATAATGGCCAACTGGAAATTTAGTATTATCCTTACATTTAAAGTACAAACCATTACAATGTAATAAAATTAATCCAGACATTTCCAGGGCAAGTGTGGCTGACCTTTTGTTCACCAACCACTGACCCCAGGGTGAATGCAAGAGGCTTGCGGAGGGAAAGTCTGTTTGTTTGGCTTCAGTCCCTGGTATTTAAATTGCATTCCCTAATCAAATGAAAAGGCTGTCCTCTCTATCAGGTTACAGAATCCATGGCAACATTTGGCCTTTTATATCCATAATGTTAGCCTTTTTGTTTGCATCTAAGTAGAGACACCTGGAGCAATGTTAACATTAACCGATTTAGCATTAATAGCTTCATTATATAAGAATTTCTGATCAGATAGCTGTTACTTTTGTTATATTGCTTCAGCTTGTATTGTTGTCATTTTTTATCTCCCTGCTTGGCAACCAGGCAATGATTTGCAAATTTTTTTTGTCTTGATTAATTAAGCAATATAATTATCAGTAACCGTGATGCAGTCTTTGCTCAACAAAGCTTCTGAGAGAAAACAATGGTAAGTCTGTTAGTATGAATGCATTCCACGCGTCCCAGATGCATGAGGATATTATGGACAATGAGGGGAAAGGCCGCCTGTGAGCGAGGACAAAGGGTGCCACGAAGACTCGACACACTGCACATACCGCCAGGGACATGCTGCGGGCTCCCTGGGACACAGACGCCTCGTTAGATTACAGCTAGTCAGCAGAGATTAATTCTCAGCCATTTGGTGCAATAATTTACCCATTCCCCAGCCTTTTAACTAGTGCTCCTTACTGTGGAAGGGAAGGCTTTGTACTCATAAGGTTTATTTAACCTTGCCTACTTTGAGGGATCTCCACCAAAATCATTATTTTTTTTCTTAGAACTTGTAATGACGCAGCTGCTTGAAGTTAAGGAATATTCCTTTTGGAGGACAGGATGTGTATAAGTTTCTGAAAATGTAGGTAGAGTCAAAGGTATTCTTTTAGCACCTGTATATTTCATCTGAACATAGTATGACTCTGTGGTCTAAGTACATTTATTTTACTGTTCTCTGAGCAGCCATACTTCTCTAAGAATAATTTTAATCCTTTTTTGGGAGGAAAAAAAAACCTCATCAGTACACAAAAGTCTTGCTCATTGGATAGAGTCATGCATATTCAAATTGTACTTTCATTCACTTGGCCTCATTAATAGCGTATGTAATAATGTAGGGCTATTTGTAATACAAGCTTACAGGCAGCATTGCTTCCAAGTCCTTTGAAATTTAACATATTTCGCTTTTTCATTCCATACACCTCCCTTAAATATACAAATTATGTGCCTGGCAGAATCCGCCTCCTCTTAATAATACACAGCATTTGTGAATGGTATGTTGAAGAAGTGTGGGTGTGCTTGTGTGAGTGCATAAAACCCTCTCATCCGAGAGGGCCTGTTCACTTCTTGAGCTTTGTATTGAACTTCTTTTTTTCATTAAATAAAAAAAAAATCAGTGTGCTTAGCGGCATCATTTCATTGTTAAATTACTTTCAAAATAAGTCCATCTCCATAAATATTGACACAATAGTTCTTTGGCCATAGAAAAGAAATGTGTTATGGTTAGACTTATGTTTTTTCCAGCTTTTACTACTAAGTCAGCAGTCAAGGAAAGACTTGCATATAGAGCAGAATGTGAGTGATTCAAAGGGTTTGTTAAAATGCCCGATTTGTTCTTCAGAAAAGTGATTCATAGAGCCGCCACACCGGAGTGAGTACCCCCACACTGCTTTCCCTCCCTTTCAGATTCTGGAAAGTAATATTGGTGTTCAAAGTGTTTGCCTTTAGAAATTTTTGAAGGTAAGTTTTAGTGGTTTGGGCAAGTTTGTTTCCAGGCATAGTAGTGATTGGCTGGTGACCAGTTAACCAGAGGGTAGATGTTCAGAAGCAGCCTTGAGCAGGAGCAGTTGAGACAAGAGGAAGTTTTGGTGAAGTGTCCTCCTGTTCACCTCAACCAGAGTGTCCCTTTTGTAAATGGGAAACATGCTAATGTCCTCTGAACTCTACTTACTCAGCCCTGGTACATATGGGCGTGGAGAAAAAATGATAATGATTTAGTCATTTCTGAAAAGCATAGGAGGGAAAGAGTAATAAGACAGGAGATGGGACACCAGAGTTCCAGTTCTAAGCCTACCACAAGCTGGTAGGTGTCTTGGGCAGATCTTTCTGTTTCTTTGAACCTCATCTTCCTCAGCTGTGAAATGCTGGTTGAGAACCAAGGCTTCCTGTAGTCCTTTCAGGGATTCTAAATGCCTTTTTTGGGATCCTCTTGTTTGTAGATGCCTGTACATGATTAATCCTGACTATCCCCAGAGCATCATGGACGTAGTCGCTGGCTTGAAGTTTCAGCAGCTTTTGTGAGTGTGTGTGTGTGAGTGAGAGAGAGAGAGAGAGAGTGTGTGTGTATGTGCGTGTGTGTGTGTGTGTTCCTACATCCCTTTTCAGGATGACATCTAGCCCAGGACCTATGCCTGGAACAGGTGCCCAGAAATGCTGGGAAAAGGCTGATATGCCAGAAGTTACAAGAGCATTTGTACATGGGAGGCTGAAAGGAGCCTAGGATTGGCACTGAGTTTGAAAGGAAATCTTTTAAGCTTACTAGTGTGGCCTCACAGTATAGGGAGTGTGTTTGACTTTGTAACATGGTTATGTAAATTTCTTTCTTTTTATTTATATGTGTAGTTTTCTTAAATATTCATCCTAGTCCCAACCAACTAACCTGTTTAAGAGTAAATCATGCCCTTTAAAATACTCTGGGAAATTCTCAGAGAAAGTATATTGGTAACCTTTGAATATACAAAGAATTATTTATTTAGAAAAGATCATTGAAAATACCAAACAACCAGAATGTACTAAAATATTTATTAAATGGATTACTATGTTATGTTCTGTTTGGGTAATTTATTATTATTGTTATGAGCATTATTTTTAGTAAAGGAATGACATTAAGAACTATGTGAAAAGGCATCTGTCATTTGCAGATGTTAAATTAAAATCAAATTTCTTCTCTAATTCATTGCCACTTCTAATTAGAGGAATTCCCTGGATACAAGGGATTTGTATTATTCCTTTTGTTCAGTTTTTGAAAGACCGAGTCACCCACGAGCAGTTGCTGAAGAATACTAAAGAACATTTATTTATACAATAAGCCATGCTGCAGATGGAAGAAAATCTATAGCCTGCGATTATTAACTCTTAGCAGCTGTTTTATCTTTTACAACAATTTGGCTTTTTAGACTTTCTTCTCAACTGATTTTCCTCAGGAGTTGATGTTGTTTCCCTTTAAGTTGGTCTTTGCATATGCATCTTCCTCTTATTTGCTTCATCCTCTCTCTCCTTTAGCCAGCCAGAGCCAGCCTGTGTAAATGCATACCAAATGGCAAATGATAGTGTCAGAAAGCAAAGCAGCTCTCATTCTCTGCCTCTGAGCCACTCAGTAGGAGGGGCCTTTTGGCTCAAGAGGCAGCATGCTCCCCAAACCCCTCAGCATGCGACTTCTAGGTTCCTGCACACAGGTGTACACACCGTTAGCCACTCAGCCTAGCAAGGAGGATGGGTATCTGGAACACACCGAACTTCTGTGAAAAGGAAACAGCACTCATTGCCCCAGAATCAGAGAATTTATCTTTACAATAGTATTTTCTGTGCTATACTTGAAATGTATTAGTTTGTTGTTGTTGGGTTTTTTGCTCTTTTTTTTTTTTTTCATGAATACTTTCATTACAAGTCCACCTCATCTATTACTGGACTGCTTTTAGTGTAAGCCATAAGAGGAAGTACACTTATTTTTTTAAATAGAATATTTTTTAAATAAACTTTTTGAAGTGTGGTGTTACTAAAGATAGAAGAGGTTATTCTTTCTTATTTTCTTATTTGTTTCTTATTTGAATCTGGCAACATGAATGATCTTAGACTATGAGTAGGTCCTTGATTTTCCTTTTTGGAATTGAAACACCTGCATTTTCTACCAGTGCTATCATAGAGGGAAAGCTCATTATTAGTCACCACTAGTAGAAGTAACAGTCTCTTCCTTCTTAGCTCCTATTTGAATTCTCACAGATCTGACTGCTTCCTCTGTGCAGTAGACACTGAAATCAAAACAGCTTTGCCCAGTCTTTGCAGTTTTTAAATTTTTGTGTTTTAATTGTGGAAACTTTTCCTCAAACCCTCCAAACAGAACTGTGGCAGTGGAAGAAGGCTACTCAGGATCCTAAGGCTACTCCCGTCACCCTTTCCCCGGCCTTTCATGCATCTCCATGAAGCAAAACACAGATGGTCATAAAAGACCTTATTCTAGAAATATAGAAAGAGGCAACAGACTTGGTTAATGCCCAGCAGTCAGTCCCTAGGGAGCAGGAGTCCTTCATTCAGTCAAGCAGGCAACATCTATCTGTTGAGGCTGCTTCATGGCAGGTACTGTGTCAAGGGCTGAGGGTCCCACTCTCCTGGAATCTAAATTTTAGTAAGGGAGATGGCCAATAAATAAATAAATAAATGGTTTAGCCATCCATTTTATAGGAATGGGTGTTTCAAAGAAAGTAAAGCAGAGTGATAGAATGGGCAGGAGGGAGACTGCTTTAATTCAGATAGGAAGATGTCTGGTTTCCAGTTCAGCATGTAGGGAGCTTAGTGGTCATCACTCCCATCCTTACAGCAAGAAAAAGAACAAGCTGACAATCAGCAGTTCTTAGATCCATCAGGGAATTGAAGTGACCAGGCAAACTCCTGTCCCTAAAGTTAGACAGACAGGCAGATACAGAGAATCACAGCTTATCAGAACAGAAATCCATGGGCAGAAACCTCTGGGAAACCAATACCACAGTAGGAATACTTAAATTATAATTTGCCAATTGCAGGAGGCTTAGTGTGGACAAATCTGAGAGTTAAATAGAGTCAAGTGGGGCTGGCTCACAATCCCCCACACTTTTGTGCGTTTTACCTCTAGGATATCTTCCAGGTTCTCACAGTAAAAACTGGAGGAAAATCCCCTGTCTTTGGCAGAAAAAGGGAGAAAGCAGCCATTTGGAAACAGTTGACCTCTGAGCAACATGGGTTTGAACTGTGTGGGTCCACTTACCCATGGATGTTTTTCAACCATACGCATGGTATCCAGAAACCAATTTTTTTCCCTTTTAGCCTATCATTTTTCTCCTTCCTTATTTCCAGTCTGGCACTTGATTCTCGTTCTTCATTAGAACTTCCGTTGTCTAAGATTTACTTATAGGATCTTATTAGAAATGTGGGGAAAACATGTTGCTTGTAATTGTAATGAAATGCCTCCAAGAAGTTCTGTCTTCCTGGGTCCATATACAATATTTGTGGGAAACAAAACCCATGCAAATGGAGGGCTGGCTTTAAGTATTTGTGGGCTAATTTCAGGAATTGAGTATGCTTGGATTTTGGCATGCACAGGGATAGGGCATTGGTTCTGGAGCCAGTCCCTCTCATATACCTAGGGATCCCTGTATGCCTAAAGTATTTTGTTATTCTTAACAAAGTCTGCCCTCAAGAGAAATTTTTTTTTGTCAGGGGAGCCGAATCTGGCTCTGTCACCCAGGCTAGAGTGCAGTGGCACCATCTCGGCTCACTGCAACTTCCACCTCTGGGGCTTAAGCAGTCCTCCCTCCTCAGCCTCCTGAGTAGCTGGGACTAAAGGTGTATGCCACCATACCCAGCTAAGTTTTGTTTTGTTTTGTTTTTTTGAAGAAATGGAATTTCACCATGTTATCCAGGCTGGTCTCAAAATCCTGAACTCAGTGATCCACTCACCTCAGTCTTTCAAAGTGCTGAGATTACAGGCATGAGCCACTGTGCTCAGCCAAGAGAAACTATTTTAACACAGCCTATCTGGCCTGGGGGAAGGGAAATACCACCAACTCCCTCTACTCTTCCTATCTCATCTAAGTTGGGATTGGAAGAAGACAAGAAAACAAAACTGAGAAGCACTTTTGAAGGTCACAGTCTAGGGTCACAGGCTTACTCAAAGACTGAAACCTAATCCTAGGACTGTGGAATGCTTCCTCTTCCCCATACCTAACTACTGTATCAGGAGGGCTTTTGTGTAATAACAGGGAGTACAGCTGAAAGAACTGTGCATCCTAGATCTTATTTAAGTTCTGTAAGAAAGCCTAGAAATAACATGGGAGAGAAAAGCAAGGTCATCCAAAGAAATTTTAACCTCTGACATCTACAGCTATGGAAAAAAAGAAACGGGGCCTGTTAACCAGATAAACATAAATCCCCACATTTAAGGCTTGATTACTTCAGTTCATTTTAACCAATATATCATGTGTAGCTTTCAACAAAAAATATAAGGCATACTAAAAGGTGAAAGAAACAATTCTGAGAGACGTAGCAGGCACCAAAACCAGACTCAAACATGGCAGAGACTTTAGAATTATCAGATTGGCTATTTAAAATAACTATGACGAATATGCTAAGGATACTAATGGAAAAAGTGGACAGCATACAAGAAGAGATGTCTAATGTAAGTAGAGAAATAGAGACTCCAAGAAATATTAAAATGAAATGCTAGAAACCAAAAACCCTATGGCAGAAACAAGGAATGCCTGATGGGCTCATCCGTAAATTGGGCATGGCCAAGGAGAGAAATTGTGAGCCTGAGGATGTCACTAGAAACCATGAAACTGGAATGCAAAGGGGAGAAAAGGTTGAAAAACATCTGAACAGAACTTCCAAGACCTGTATAACAATCACAAAAGATGTAATGACATGTAATGAGAATACAAGGAAGAGAAAGGAGAAGAAATATTGGAAATTCTCATAGCTGAGAATTTTAAAAAATTAATGACAGATCCAGGAAGCCCAGGAACATCAAGCAGAATAAATACCAAAATATCTACACCTAGACACATACAAAGAACAGAAAACCAAAAACAAAGAGAAAATCTTAAAAGGGGCCAGAGGGCTCCTATGATGGCACCAATAGCTACAGAAGAGTAAGGGTAATAAGTAGGACTTCTCTTCAGAAACTGAGGAATCAAGAAGAGAGTGGCGTAATATATTCAAAGCGCTGAAAGGGAAAAAATAAGCCAACCTAGAATTCTGTATCTAGAGAAATTACTGTTCGAAAGTGAAGGAGAAAGACCTTCTCAGACAAAAGTTGAGGGAATATGTGATTAGTAGACCTGCCTTGCCCTTTCTTTATCATCAAAAAAAAAAAAAAGGAAAGAAAGAAAAAGAAAATGATATAAGTCAAAAAGGTGGATCCACCTAAAGAAGGAAAAAGCTTTAGAGAAGGAAGAAACATAGGTAAAATTAAATCTATTTTCTTCTTCTTCTTTTTTTTGAGAGAGGCTCTCAGTCTGTTGTCCAGGCTAGAGTACAGTGGCATGATTATGGCTCACTGCAACCTCGACCTCCCCAGGCTCAGGTGATCCTCCTACCTCGGCTTCCCAGATGGCTGGTACTGCAGGCACATGCCACCATGCCTGGCTAATTTTGTGTTTTTTGTAGAAACAGAGTTTTGCCGTGATGCCCAGGCTGGTCTTGAACTCCTGGGCTCAAGTGATCCACTCACCTTGGCCTCCCAAAGTTCTGGGATTACCAGCATGAGCCACCACACCCAGCCCTTTTCTTATTCTTAATTGATCTAACCGATAACACTATGTTCCAAATAATAATAGCAACAAGTATTTCATGCTTCTAGCATATGGATAAGTAATAAGTGATAGCGCTGTTGAAAGGAAGGATAGGAGGGAGGAATTGGGAATACTCTTTCCTAAGGAAGTTCCACTGCCTGTGAAGCAGTATAGCATTATTTGAAAGTGGACTTGGATTCGTTGTAAATGTATTTTCAGACTCAGAGCAACCACTGATAAAATGTTTTTAAAAGAATTATAAGATGCAGAGAGAGGAGAAAAATGGACTCATATAAAATTCTTACTTAACACTGGAAGGCAGCAAGTGAGTGGAAGACCAAAAAAGAAAACAAAGAATAAGGACAATGAATAAAATACATATCGGTGGTCTAAATATACCAATTAAAAGACACTGTCAGAGTGGGTGCCAAAGAAGCCAAGACCCGAATATATGTTGTCTATAAGAGACCCACTTTAAATATGAAGACACAGATTAAAAGTAAAGGGATGGAGAAAAATATCCCATGCTAACACTAATCAAAGAAAGCTGAAATAACTATATTAATATCAAATGTCACTAACACCAGAGCAGGGAAAATTGTCAGGGGTACAGGGGACATTACATAGCAGAGCCTGCAAGGCCACAGTGAGGAGTTGGCCCAAATCTTGAACTTGAGGAACCAGAGCAGAGGTGTCCAATTTTTGGCTTCCCTGGGCCACATTGGAAAAAGAATTATGTTGGGCCACACATAAAATACAGTAACACTAATAATAGCTGATGACCTTTTTAAAAAATTGCAAAAAAACTCATAATGTTTTAAGAAAGTTACGAATTTGTGTTGGGCCATATTCAAAATCATCCAAGGCTGCATGTGGCCTGCATGCCATGGGTTACACAAGCTTAAACTACAACAAATCAGTTAGCCCCTCTAGCCCTCATCTCTTGCTCCATAAAGTACACATAAAGTGCTGGCCTCATGGGGTTGCTGTGAGAATTACATACTCTACATTGAGCATTGAGATCAGAACCTGGCCCTGTATTAGGGGTCATAGTCATTGGGCTCATCATCAAAAGTGAAATGTTCCTGAGCTTTTAAACCCCTTATCTATGATTCTTTTGTTATTTTCTTAATCTTGTAATCCAAAAATATCTGTCATGTATATTATTATTTTCATCTCTAATCACTAAGAATCATTGACTCCAAAGGCATCAAAGGAGAATCACTTATAGGCCCAATTAAGTGATGAACTCTGTCTTTAAAATATATTCATGGAGATGCCGTATTGTTGCCTGACAGGACTTTCTCACTGTTTGGAAATCCCTTTCTGTGTTTGGTTCAGGCTCTGCAAAATAGAATTTAAATCTGTTTTTTCCCACCTTTCAAGAAACTAGCCCAAGCCCGATGAACCATTTCCAGAGCAGCCTCTCCTCAGAGAGTGCTGCTTTGCTGGTGCTGCATGGAGTTATTTGTTCCTGGAGGACGATGTCTGGCCTTCCCCTTCCCACATACCATCCTGAACCGTACAGCACACAGGAAGTCATTTAGGATTGAACACACTTTACTATTCATAAAATGTTTATAAAATGTTCAATGCATGGACTCCATGGTGTTTCTGGTAGATACTAATGTGACTACTATTGTTTTTCCCAATAAGAAAATTACTGTCTTTTGGTACAATATCTTAGCAGATTTATCTGTTACCCACTTTGACATCTCAGGCAAATGCACAAGTACAAACACAGCCTTTCAATTCATAATCCCTGTGGAATTGTGAATTTCCCAGAGGGGGAAACTGTGTCAGATCCTCGAATCCTCGATCGCAGACGTGAAGGGACCATTTTAGGTTGTCTGTTCTGACCTTTATGCGGGACACCCCTGACAGCGTCCCCACCCTTGTGTTTGTGCACCGGCATTGCTGGAGCACAGGATTAGCTCAAGGTCCATATAGCTCTCTCTGAATATCCAGAAGCCACGTTTTCCCCCCTTTTAGCCTCTCATTTTTATCCTTCATTCTTTCTAGTCTGGCCCTTGATTCTCTCATTATTCATTAGAACTTCTTGATTGTCTAAGATTTACTTACAGGATCTTGTTAGAAATGTGGGGAAAACATGTTTGTAGTTCTAATGAAATGTCTTGAAGACGTTCTGTTTTCCTAAGTCCATATTGCAGGATTTAGGGTGTTGCACATGGTTTCCCTGGTGTGTGAGGTCAGTGCTTTGTTACTGGCAGATCAAAAAAGAAGACCTGCCCTGCAGTGTGAGGTTCCACAGGTCTCTTACAGGTTGAGCCTTGATGGATGGTCCTGATGCCTTAGAGATGAGGAAATTTTACCTTTGGAGCAGCTGGGGCCAAGCTTCTCAGGGCGACCATCCTTGGCCAGGCTGTTACATGGAAAGCAGCCCTGGCCTGCTCCACCCACCGACAACTCTCCACTTGCGCATTCTCCCACGTGTGTAGAAACTTTCACAGTTTTCTTTTCTTATTGGCTTCTTTTTTCTAATTCATTGTTGCAATATTCCCTACCAGTTACATTGATCTGTTTTAGAGATTGTGATCATGATTGCAATTACTATTGACTTCACAGGCCCTTTCTTTTATCATTCTGTGACGTGCGCTGGTATTTCTCTCCGAGTATAAAAATATGTACTCTTTCCTACCTGACTTTACCATTTTGGTTTCTGGCCACCTAATTTGTGAGGACCACCCAACAGATCTGCAGCCTTTCCAATTCTCACCACCCACCAGATCTTATCTCCTGCTGACACACACAGTGAGTGTGCCTTCAGCTCAGCCTTTCCATTAAGAAAAAGATGGGAAACTTACACTGTGCTCTGTGTTGCTTTCATTTGGATGACCAGGACATGAAGTGGTAGATGAGCAGGGGTGGGCAAGTACAGCAGTGCAGAGTCTTAAGAGAAAGCTGGTGATTTCTGCAGGGCATTTCATCAAGTCCCATATCATCTGGCTCCCCACACCTATTCTTCAGCCTTTTCACTTATCTCCATGCATTTCTGTGAATACCTATTCCAGAGCTTTCCATTCTTCTCAAATCCAGTCCAGGCATCTACACATGCCTTCCTTTTGTGGCCCTGCTCTGACTTCGCTTTGCTCTCAGGAATCCCTGATGAGCTTTGTGCAGCCCTTGGCCTTGTTCTATCCACAGTCTTCCTATTTATTCATCTGTAATACTTTAATCATTAACTGTAGACACAGCATTCATATAAACCAGCTAGCACTCAGCTAAATTGTTATCTCATGAAATGCACTTTGGGGATCCCTGCCCTGGAAAAGAGAGCAAGACCCATCTCATATTTTTATTCCTGTTTTTACCATTTGTCTGGAGTGCTCCACTCTTTCCACCACGAATCTCTGCCAACACCCACGGTCATGACCAACTCCTACGTGAAGCCTTCCATGGCTTCTCTCAGCTGGAAAAGAACTCTCTGTAGCTTCAGAATATTTTATCTGTGTCTACCCTAAAGCTTTTTTTTTCCTTTTGCCTTCTTGAATACATAGTTTGACCTCTCCCGCAAACTACTTTCAGATCAGAGCCTCAGCTTGTTTATATCTGTATTCCCCCACAGCCCTTAACAGAACTTTGATCAAAGGATGCAAATGAATAACTATTAAACAGATGGCATGTGAAATCTCTGCTGCTTTTGACCCAGAAATATTCACGGTAGTCTATAGAATTTTCAGAGTTTTAGAGTCTTCTGAGTATTCACTTTTCCTAAAAGCTGTCTTCTGGTATTTTAGAGAATATATTTATATAATACAGAGACAGGAGTATGTGGAAATAAACATTCTCTTTCTCAGAAATATACCTTACATTTCTCTTAATGTTTTTACATACACCTCAAAATTGTATGGTTTTTCTACCTTGCCTCTCATTAGGACAGTACTGTTTGCAACACGCTTTTGGGGCTGATGTGGCATTTTAACCTTTTAGTCACTTTGTGAGGCCCATAGGGCAGACAACACTGCCCTTGTGCTCCAAATATGTATGTAGTTGATATGAGTATAAATTTATGAGTACTATTTATGCAATAGTACTTGATTCTGGTACCAAGTCCAGAATCCTGAATCCCAATAGACTGAATCTCTTTAAGATTCAGAGAAGTATCAGTTTTCACACCTGTATCCAGATGCTTTTTAGTGAAGAGCTGTTTATATTCTGTGTACACATCCTGTGTTCACATTATAGGTGTATGTGTGAAGTCAATGAGAAATTTGAATTCTAGACCTTTGTATTGTCACCCCCTTCTTGCATAATAAAGGCAGTGCCCAAAATCTGGGCACAGAAATCACAGATATATCTTTGTTATGAACACAATACCTGCAGTTTTTTAGCGGGATGAATAACTGATGAAACTGGGTAAGTTAAGCCACGCGTATTCTTCATTTGTCGTTTTCAACATGGCCTGCCTCTCAGTAGGCCCATCTATGGCAATATTCCAATCCTGGAGGCTGGAGGTCATCTGTGAGGAATTGGAACAGAGTTCAGTTCTTCATTGCCCTGCTTTGGAACATCAAGATGTATGCTTTGCATCCTTGAAAGATTAATCCCCACAAATCAAATGGGTATTTCAGATCACTTTTTGTGTCCCAAGGATTCTTGTTTGTTCTTACTTCACCAACTGGGCACATCTTTGTGCTGGCCTGCTGGCTGGTGTTGAAACATGGACTTCAGTGTCATCACTTTGCTGCAAAAGGCTTTCTTTGCTTTTACAATATCTTGCCAAGGGGAGTCCCTGGGTATGAAGTGTATTCATCTGGACCCAGACCTGAGAAAGAAGTTAATGTAGGCTGCACCTTCTAGGTGCGTGCTTCCCCTGAACACTGTGCTTCTTTAGTCAAGGAACACATGATAGGGGCTCCACATGCAGCTCCTAATCTGCAGGTGGTAAGGAAATCCAGTTTGTCAGCAGTCATGGAAAAATCTTACTAATCCCCAGGCTTCGGTCAGCATGCTAGTAGAGGGCACTTATGAGTCACTCAAACTTTAGGTGGTTGTGAAATATACATGCTCAGCAGGACGAAATACTGAGATAAGGTTCTGATTAGGACTAATACTTGATGTCATCTTCCATTAAATTTACCATCGAGCATGGGATTAGGACCGAGTGCTCCACGAGAACCCTTCCCCATCCGCTTTGTACAGCAGCAGCACTGTTTCCCCAGGCAGGACCAATTGCCCTGTCTATCCTCCTTTACTGCCTCAGTGTCCAGTGGTCTGTGGAGCCTTAAAATACCTGACCATCAGCTTCTACTTCCTACTGAGAACACTGTGTCTTCTTCTGCTAGGAATGCTGCTCCCTTAAGTACTCAAAACTAAAGTCAGAGACTAGCATCATAAGAATAGGAAAAAATTACATGTGGGTCAGGAGGAGTCAAGTGAGAGGCACTACCCTCATCTCCCTGCCTCACATAAACCTGAATATTCTGGTTATGGAAGAAATATCACCTTATATTGGTCCCTGGTTTCAAGGACATACCATACCTTGTGGGTCAGTATCCCCATCTCATGGGGTAATATATCCCAGTTAGCTTAGTGAGTGAGTTTTCAGCAGTCATCAAACAGGCAGGAGGCTGTGTGAGTGAGCTCTCCTGTAACTCCACTGGTCCCATGTGCCTCACTCATACTGTATTTCTTACCACAGGTTAGAGTATATCTTGCTATGAGGTAAGGCAAGTCTCTACCCAGTTCTTCCTTGGCTTTTTTAGCCAAATTCATTTCTATAAATGTCTTGGAGTCAGCTTGTCAAGATACATACATGCAGTGCATTAAATCCATAGGTCAGTCTTGGAAGGAAAGTCACAACAATATTGAGTCTTCGAGTCCAAGAACAAATCTGTCATTTCGTTTATTTAGACTAACATCTCTCAGTAAAGTTTTATAACTTTCTTTATACTTTCGTTGCTGGATCTATTCCTGTGGACTTTATATTTTGATGCTGTTGGAAATAATAATTCTTTTTCTAACCACTTGTTGCTGGTGGACAGAAATGCATTTGGATTTTTGGTGAGTTTATTCGGTATTCAGTGACTTTGATAAACTCTCTTTTCTATGGCAAATTCTGACCATTTGCCATAGATTATTTTGGAGATTCTCTGAGTACAGTTATACCATCTAAAAAAAAAAAAGAACAACAGTTTTGCTTCTTCCTTTCTAATTCATAATCCTCTATTTCTGTCTTGTATTACTGTGTTGGCAGGGATCTCCAGTGCAAATGTTTGTAGATGCGATGTAGGAGGACATTTCTTTTCTCCTTCACAGCCTCACACATCAAGTCCTCAATGTTTCATCATTTGGTGGTTACAATAGAATTCAATAGATATTCTTTAACAGATTAGGGAAGTTCCCTTCTATTCCAAGATTGCTAAGAAATTTTTGCCATAATTGGATTTTGAATTTTATAAAACATTTGTTTAAATGTCTTTTGAAATAATTATCTGACTTTTCTTATTCTGTCTATTAATGTGGTTGTATACAGATTGATTTTTACTGAAAACCCACATAGGTATTCTTGGGATATACCCGACTTTGTCATGATATTGTGTTATTTTTGCACATGATTGAATTGGCTTGCTGATATTTTGTTAGGGTTTTTGTAAGCATGTTCATGAGTGAGATTGGCCCTACATTTTGGTATTAAGATTGTACTAGCCTAATAAAATGAGTTTGTTTTCGCTTTTCTTATACTATGGAAAGTTTGGTAGTTTCTCTGAAACTTTCTCACTCAGAAACTTCAGGTGGTTGTGAAATATGCATGCTCAAGAGGACGAAATACTGAGATAAGGTTCTGCTTAGGACTAATACTTGATGTCGTCTTCCACTGAATTTTCAAAGTTTCTCCAAAATAATAGTTATTTGTTCTTCGAAAATTTTATAGAATTTGCCAGAGAAGGCATCTGAGTTGGCATTTCCTTGTTAAAATGTTTTTTTCTACTGTGATTCATCTACTTTAAAGCTCATAGAATTATAGCTTTTATATATCATCTTGTGTCTGTTTGCTAAATTGTATTTTTTTGGCATTTGGCCATTTCATCTTAATTTTTTAATTTATAGGCATAAAGCTACGTATATTTTCTGAGTATCTATAGTTGGATTCCTTTTTATTTCTAAGATGATTTATTTGTGCTTTTTTTTTCTTGATTCACCTTGCCAAAGACCTGTCAATTGTATTAGACTATTTTCAAAGAACCAAATTTTTTTTCAACTTTTATTTCAACTTTTATTTTAGATTCCAGGAGTACATGTGCAGGTTTGTTACCTGGGTATATTGCATGATGCTGAGGTTTGGAGTATAAATGATCCCATCACCCAGTTATTCAGCGTAGTACCCAGTGGTTAATTTTTCAACCCTTTCTCCCCTCCCTCTCCCTTCTAGTAGTTCCCAGTTTCTGTTGTTGCCATCTTTTTATACAATTTTTGTTGTTATCTTTATGTCTGTGAGTACTCAATGTTTAGCTCCCATTTATAAGTGAGAACATGTGGTATTTGGTTTTCTGTTCCTATGTTAATTTGCTCAGGATAATGGCCTCCAGCTGCATCCATGTGGCTGCAAAGGACATGTTTTTTTTTTTTTTTTTTTATGGTTCCTTAAAACTGTCAATCTTGGTTCTCCTTTTTATTGTGTGTTTGTTTTCTATTTTTTAATGATGACTTTTATCTTTATTAATTCTTCCCCTCTTCTTTCTTTGAATTTGTTTGATTCTTTTGGTTTTCAGTATTTCTTGAGATGGGTGCCTATCTCATTATGTTGTCGTCTCTATTTCTTTCTAATAAGAGCGTTTGATTCTACACGGTCCTTGTAAGTACTGCTATAAGGTGTAAGTTATAATATCTACTGTGCTTATTTTATCAGTTAGCTTAACGTATTGCTAAATTTCCATTTCAATATTTTGTTCACCCATGAGTTATTTAGAAGTGTATTTCTTAATTTCTAAACATAGAGGTTTGTGCCAATTATCCTTTTGTTGTTTGTTGTCAATAGCTTTTTGGACACAGAATATGAATTATAAAATTTCCACCCCCTGAAATTTATTGAGATTTGCTTTATGACCTAGAACAGAGGTCAGAAAACATTTTTTGTAAAGAACCAGATAGTAAATATTTTAGGCTTTGGGTCTGTCACAACTACATAACTCTGTCATTATTGTGCAAAACTAGCCATAGAAAATGTGTAAGTGGGCTGGGCACAATGGCTTACACCTGTAATCACAGCACTTTGGGAAGCTGAGGTGCACAGATCACTTGAGGCCAGGAAATTTGAGACCAGCCTGGCTAACATGATGAAACCTCATCTCTACTAAAAGTACAAAAAAATAAGCTGGGAGGTTGCAGTGAGCTGAGATTGCACCACTACACTCCAGCCAGGGCAACAGAATGAGACTCTGTCTCAAAAAAAATAAAAAGGAAGGAAGGAGGGAAATGTGTAAGTGGGCAACTATGGCTGTGTTCCATTAAAACTTTATTTATGAACTGAAATTTAAATCTTGTAATTTTCACATCACAAAATACTCTTTTAATTTTTTTCCAGCTATTTACAAAGTAAAAAGCATTCTTAGCTTGCAGGCCATACAGAAGTAGGTGCTGCTGGATGTATTTGTGTACCCTTGGCCAAGGATTTGGTCAGTTTTTTAAATGTATTCTGTACATGCTTGAAATGAATGTGTTTTCTGCAATTGTTGGGTAGAGTTATTTATGTTTCCATTATGATGAGTTTGGTAGTTGTCTTCTTCAAATCCTCTATATTCTTGCTGTTTTCTAGAAAATGTTTCCTTGGAAATACAGTGTTAATAATGAAAAGGGCACAAATTGTAAGTTTACAGCATGTTGGATGTTTTCAAAGTGAACACACTTGTGTAATCCCACCCCAGATCAAAATAGAGGATATTGCCAGCCCCCAGAATTTTCCCTCTTGCCCCATCCCAATCACTAATACAATGAAGAAGTGACTGCTAACCTGACTTTTGGGCCTGTTGGTTCATTTTACTTGGTTTTGAACTTTCTAGGAATGAAATTATGTAGCATGAACTTTTTAGTGTCTGTTTCTTTCACTCATCATTATATTTGGATTATTTTCATGATGTTACATGTAGTTGTGGTTTGTTCATTTTCATTACTGTGGAATATTCTGTTGGGTGAATATAACACAGACTTAATTTATATTCTTCTGGATGGACCTTTTGGCTGTGTTCTGTTTGCTGAATAAGTATAACTTGCCTTTTCAGTTTTGTGATGGGCAGAGTTTTAGAAAATTTTATAAAGTCCAATTTATTGTCTTCCTTACCCTTAAACATCCTTGCTTATCCTAAGGTCATGAAGATTTTCTCATATTTTTTTCTAGAAGCTTTATGGTTTCATCTTTATCATTTCAGTCTGTAATCTTCTCAGTTTTTTGTGTGTGATATGCGATGAAGGTCAAGGTTCACTTTTCTCCAGTTGTTTCAGTGTCTTTATTGAAACAGACATTTTTCTTCCATCAAATTGATATGCTGCCTTTATTGTAAATCAGTTACCATGTAGGTGTGGCCCTCTTCTTGGATTCTATATTTTATTTTATTGAAATATTTTTTTATCCTGGTTGACTATAATAATAATTTCTTAATTAGTGTATTTTTATAGTGTGCCTTGAAGTCAGGTAATGTACGTCTTATTATCATCTTGACTAATCTATTTCTTTTCATTTTCCCCTGTACTTAGAAGCATTTGGTACATATATATATTTTTTAAAAAGCTTGCCAGAATTTTGATTGGATTTTGTTGAATCTATAGTTTAATTTTAGAAGAATTGGCATCTTAACAATATTGAAACTTCCAGTCCATGAACATTGTACATCTTTCCATTTATTTAGCTTGTCTTTAATTTATCTCATCACTGTTTGGTAGTTTTCAATATAGATGTCTTGCACATTCTTTTGTGAAATTTATTCTGTTTTGATGCAATTATAAAAAAAATTTGACATGTCTTTTCCCAATTGTTGGTTGCTGACTTTCAGAAATATAACTGATTTGAGGAGTATATTGTTTTCTGAGACCAAAATTCACTCACTAGTTCTAGTTAAATTTCTTTGGACTTTTCATGTACATAATCATGCTATGTGAATAAAAACAGTTTTACTTCTTTGGGAGGCCGAGGCGGGTGGATCACGAGGTCAAGAGATTGAGACCATCCTGGCCAACATGGTGAAAGCCCGTCTCTACTAAAAAAAAATGCAAAAATCAGCTTGGCGTGGTGGCGTGCGCCTGTAGTCCCAGCTACTTGGGAGGCTGAGGTAGGAGAATTGCTTGAACCCGAGAGGCGAAGGTTGTAGTGAGCCGAGATTGTGCCACTGCACTCCAGCCTGGCACCTGGCAACAGAGCAAGGCTCTGTCTCAAAAACAAAACAAAACAAAACAAAACAGTTTTACTTCTTTCTAACCTTTACGTTCTCTTCTTCTCCCTTACCCTTCTTTCTTTCTCTTAATTTTCTTTATTGTAATGACTAGGATCTTCAAAAATGTTGAGTAGAAGAGGTGAACATAGATATCCTTGCCTTTTCAAATCCCTTTTAGAAACCACTTAATCTTTCATCATTAACTATGATGCCTTTTTACCCCTTTAAGCTCTCATTAAATTGAGGCAGTTCCCTTCTGTCTTGGTTTGCTGAGAGTTTTTGTTCTGTTTTGTTTTTCTAAGTATGAATGAGAGTTAAATTTTATTTAATGCTTGTTCTGTATCTGTTAAAGTCATACTGTTTTTAGTCAGTGTGGATTTTCGCACATTGCAAAAATAAATTGCATTGGTGGATTTATGAATGTTAAATGAACCTTGAGTTTCAATGGCAAATTCCGCTTGATCAAGATATATTGTCCTTTTTTATCTTGCTGGATTTAATTTACTAAAATTTTATAAAGAATTTTTGCATCTCTGCTGAGAGACATTAGTCCATAGTTTTCTTCTTTCCGCTCTTTATGGGCAGAGACAGTCTCTCATTCATTACTGTATCCCAAGCCCTTTCACCAATGCCAATCACAGAAAAGGTGCTTTACAAATAAACAGTTTTTGAGAGAAACCAAAAGATCTAGGATGGAGACCCATATTCATTAATTTAAATTATTTAAAATATTAATGAATGTAACTCATTTAGCGGGTATTTGCCTTCCAATTATGTGTCAGATACAGATACTCAGAAGGGGTTTTCTTCCTTCATCTCCAGCCACTCCTTCTTTTCTAATTGTTTCTCGTGTGTCTAACCTCTGAACATTGGAAGGCCAAAGGATATAGTCCTTGAGTCCCTTTTCTTGCTCTTTTGTGGATGTTATCTGATCTTATGGCTAGAAACACCATCTCTAAGTGAACAGCTCTAACCTAGGCCTTTCCCCTGACTCTAGCATGGTATGTCCACTCCTCCTCGATACATCATCACTGGTTACCCAATAGGTTTCTCTAATTTGGCATGTCTGAAGTTGAGCTAATGACCCTCCCTCTCAGTCTTCTCCATTTCAGGAAAACATAGCTCCAGCCTTCCAATGGCCAGGCCAGAAACTGTGGCATCACCCTTGACATCTATTTTTCTCTCCTACCTCATTAACCATCCTCAGCAAATGCTGTCAACTCTACCTTCAAAATATATCTGTCTCCTTTCTCCACTTCTGCTGCCATTCTGATCCAAGCCATTACCATCTCTTGCCTTGGTTATTCAGTAATCCCCAGCTAGTCTCCGTAATTCCCATTTGCAGTTTTCCCAACACACGTGCCAAGACAATTAAAGGTGTTATACCTTTAAAATGTAGGTTAGATCATATTCCTCTGCTTTCTTAAACCCTCAGGAGGCTTTGGTCTTACTCAGAATGGAAATCCAGAACTCTTAAAACTTCCTATAAAGTCCCTCTTGTGACCTGCTTGACTTTAGCTCTTACTTTTTCCTTTTACTCATTTGGCCTCAGCCACGGTGACTTCCTTGCTGTTGATTAAACATACTAATTCTTCTGCCACCACAAAGCCCGTGCCGTTTCTCTGCCTGTAATGTTCTTCCATTAGATGTCCTCATAGCTTGTGGTTCATTCATCACTTCTTTTAGGTATTTACTAAAATGTCATCCTGTCCTTAAAGCCCTCCCTGGCCAGTAGATCCAACTGGACATCCCTCTCAAAAAGAAAAGTTCTATTGCTCTTCCCTGCTTTACTTTTTACCTTAGCACTTTTCCTGCCTATTATACATTTTATATGTTTATACTGTTTATTCTTTGAAATCTCAGATAAATTCTAAGCTCAATGAAATCAGGGATTTTTGTACCATTTGCTGTTGTTTCCTCGGTGAGTAACACAGTGTCCACCACATAATAAATATTTTCTGAATACATAAATAATAAGTGAATGAATATAAGAGTTACATGATTTCATGGAGCTTATATAAAAGTTGTGATCTCATGGAGCTTACAGTCTCCATATTAGTGAATAAAATTAAAGAAATTCTAGTGGGGGAAAAAGGAGAGAGAAGAAATAAATCCAAAAAGGGTAAGTACAAAACCTTGTGAGTTTTCCACATAACAGACATGGGTTCAGCTCTGAAAAGCCAGTCTCTTAAAAACATAGAAGCCAGATGTGGTGGCGCGACTGTAATCCCAGCTACTCAGGAGACTGTGGAGGGAGGATGCTTGAGCCCAGAAGTTCAGGCTGCAATGGGCTATGATTGTGCCACTGCACTCCAAGTTGGGCAGCAGAAGGAGACCCTGTCTCAAAAAAAAAAAAAAAGTAGAAGGAAATGAAGGTAATGCAATATCTTGGAAGCAGAGGGGGTAAAATGTGAAAGAATAATTAGGACTCTGGAGGACTTCGTAGTTGTTGACAGGGATAGTCTTCATCTCTTTTAAGAGTTAGTATATATCAGGACCCACAGCTGCGACATTACCAATTCCATAACTGGTTTCAGACGGATGCAAGGCTAGTGTTATGCAGTGAAGCGCGTCTGTGTACCATGCGTAATTCACATGATGTAGATACTTAAGAGCAATGCCATTTCTGTAAATGATAACACAAGGGAATAAACAAATAACCTGGTAAAATTTTGTCATTGGAAATTTTACTGGTGAATCCCTAGTAGAGGAGGATTGTGGAGCAGTCCTGCTTCACTCGATTTGAAAGCCCTGGACCTATGTCCTGTTAAGGACAGTGTCTGCTCTGTGGGTGACAGCTTACATGCTCACTGCAGCTCTGACATCAGTCAGCTATTCTCCTATCTTTGATTTGACTGTTACCAATTTTTAAATTTTGTTTTTTCATTTCAAATCAACAGGTTCCATTTTTTGGGCCTCTGTTTGATGGAGCCATAGTGAGTGGGAAGCTGCTGCCGAGCCTTGTATGTGCCACGTGCATCAATGCCAGCAGAGCGGTGAAGTACCTCATCCCACTCTACCAGAGCTTGTATCTTTTTGCTTTAAATATGTAACTTACTAACCATCCCAGAATCAAGATTCCTGGCAGTTTTTCATAAGAGGTAAGTATTCAAAACTGAATTGAAGAAGGAAGATAATTTTTTTAACCTCTGTTAAAATAACATAGTTATTTTCTTAGCATTTGTTAATTTATATTAAATATAATAATTTTGTGCTGCATTAAACTTAGAGTTTACTTTCATAATTTACTCATATACATCTGTGTCTGAGAAGCTGTGACCATTATGAGATGCTCACATCTCCTTAGGTATTTTGCCCCATGTTGCGGTCTCATCCTGTATCCCTCTTATTTGTGGCAGCCCATTGTATATAAGGTGGGATGCTGAGCAAAACATAACGCTCATTCAGAGTGCCTACCAGAAACCAAAGCAAATGAAATGACCCTCATAAGTCAGAGAATGTGGCAAGTACCACCTGAGAAGTGCAAGTAGGTTTCTGGAAGATCAGAGGAGACAGAAATTGCATCTGGTTGGGAAGGGAGGGAAAGGTGTCCTAAATTAAGTTGCATTTGGACTTATCAATAGAAATGGCTAGAAATTATTTTGTAATTTTCCCAAATCTTTGATATTTTCTTCTAGTTCCTGATTTTGTTTCCAAAAACAGAATAAATTTCACTCATAAAATTTTTTCCTCAAACATTAATTGGCCTGCTGTAATCCTTAAATTCAAGCATGATCTCAAGTTATAAGAAAAAGAGTTTAAAATGAGTGACCTCATAAAATTAATGCAAAAAATAATCTGACCCCCTAATAAAACTTAGAATCTCTTTGTTTCTAATTGGTGTTGATAATAATTTGAAACACATTGTGTTTGACCTCTATATATGCTTATTCCAACCTAATAGTGAGTGATGTGTTGTTAGCAGGTGAGAGTTGGGGGTAGATGAAAATTATCCCATGTGAATAGATACAGTTCATGAAAAAATACCTTTCATTAAATCCTGGTCACTTCATTGACTGATATTCTGCCTTTAGATTTAAAAAATACATATGCCATGTGGCAACTTAGAATTATCATAGAAATGAGTAGTAGAAAGGAGCTATTAGGTCCCATCTGGTCCCTCCCCCGAGGGCCAGGACAGCATTATTCCCTTCAGTGTACTCTCTCGTGCTTTGTCCAGGCTGGTGGTGAGTGTTTTAGAGATGGCATTCTTTGCGGTGATTTCCACAACACTTTAGACGTAATCTTCTGGCTGGTGTCAATTCAGCCTTCAGCATGGAGTTTTTATTTCCCATGCCGTTAAAAAGGGCCTCTTGGCAGAAATGAGAAAGACCTATTCAGCAATTGGTTTGTCAGTTTGCATGTCAACTAGGATGAGCTGGGCACTCATCAGTCAAGTATGTTGGACCAAGGCAGCAAAAAAAAATTTTATTTTACAAATAAGAAAATTCCATTTTATATTAATTCCATTGTGACTTTGTCGTGTTACCTTCTCTGCTTATTGAACTTCTCATTGTAAAATACTTGCTTTGTTATTTGGTTTAACACTGCTTTCTCAAATAAGAATTCATGTGATACAATTGGCATAATCAGGTATAGGGAAAATGGTATTTTTAGAAGTTTAAAGGATACTGTTCAGCATCACTTTAAAAACTTTTCAAGCAGTGACACATCAGGACTAATCTGGATACCAGCTAGGGCTACCGATGCTATTGTGTGTTAGTTAATGTACTTTGACTCATAAAATGGCTAACTTGACATCTCAAAGGACAATATAGTACAGAAATTAGGAAAAAGTAAAAAAACTATTATGTTGATCATTATAAATATTTTAAACATTTTTTGTCTTGTACCTGGAGAAAATTTAATTGGTGTTATTCAAATAAATTGTTTAAAACAAGAAATCAACTGTTACACATAATTTTTTATAGAGATGTAGTTAGTGGGGAAAACTTTGCAATCATTTAACTACTCTATTCTTTTAATTTCTGTCTGCAGATGGGCTAATATTCAGGCCAGAAATCAGGGATATAATAAGAGAAAACAAAATGGAAAAAATAAGGAAAAGGGGAGAGTTTTTCGGATTTTTATTGTTTAAAAATTACTAATTTTAAGAACTATAGGCCAGGCACTGTGGCTCATGCCTGTAATCTCAACACTTTGGGACGCTGAGGTGGGCGAATCACTTGAGGTCAGGAGTTTGAGACCAGCCTAGCCAACTAACATAGCAAAACCCTGTCTCTAGTAAAAATACAAAAAAATTAGCCAGGCATGGTGGTGCATGCCTGTAGTCCCAACTACTCGGGAGGCTGAGGCAGGAGAATCGTTTGGATTCAGGAGGCAGAGGCTGCAGTGAGCCAAAACTGCACTACTGCACTCCAGCCTGGGGGGGCAACAGAGCAAGACTCTGTCTCAAAAAACAAAAACAAAAACAAAAAACGCACAGCTATATCTACCTAAGCTATTAATGATCATTTCCTTTATGTTTTGTTAAATCCAAGTCCACATATGGTTTGGCAAAAGTCTGAATTCCGTTGATTATGTCATACCTGATGTCTGGAATTTGCTGCTTTATTGAGATAAGTCTTAGATTTGAAATTTGAAAACCACTGAATAATCTAACAAATTCTAATTATGGGTGTCTTGTTACATTTATTCATTTTCCAAACAACTACTGTGGACTCACTATTGCCAAGTCCAGTGCTAAGAGCTGAGGCTACAGCAGGGAGAGAGGTAGCCAGGTTTGCATCCACATGCTTCACAGAGAAAACCCACACATAGATTAAAAACATATATGAATTGAGAGAAGTTCTATAAATAAATTATTAATTAATAGAGAGTTGGGGTAAAGAAGGGTCAGGGCACAGAAAGGCCTCTGAGGAGAGAGCATTTGGGCTGAAATTGGAGGGATGAAAGAGAAGCGGTCCTCAGAGAGCAGGGATGGCATTCCCCGCAGAGGGTACAAGGACTCAGATTGTTCATGAGTGATAAACTTGCGTTTTTCTGGGATTGTATGCATATTCAAGTCCATCAGGTGCCTGTGATGGACCCAAGAGCCAGATTCCAGAAGAGATGGTGTTCTGGTTGATCCCTGAGGAAGCCAAACTTCCCTAACTCTTTCTGCTCATGCCCACCTTGGAAGTTCTCATCTTAGCACAGCATCCCAGAGTAAACTCCCACAGCTGCCTGATGTCAGGTGCAATAAGTGGGGAGTGAGTGTAGGGCCCATCACCCCAAGCCTGTGCAAGCCCCGCAAGGGCTGAGCAGGTCAGCAGTACCTTGAGCACACGCAGAACCAGGGCTGGCTGTATAACCCGTGGGTCCCAGCACAAAATGAAAACGTAGGGCTCCTTTTTCAAAAAATAGGAAAGAATGCCTTTAAATAAAGGTTTTCCCATTTGTCTGCACTCTCTCAACTTGTCATGGTATTCTTTATTTGCCATGTAGTATTTGTTCTAAAGAAAGAAAGGTTAAAGATTTAAATTGTTAGCATTATCTTTTTTTTTTTTTTTTTTTTTTGAGACAGAGTCTTGAGCTGTTGCCTAGGCTGTAGTGCCGTGGTGCAATCTCAGCTCACTGCAGCCTCCACCTCCCAGGTTCAAGCAATTCTCTTGCCTCATCCTCCCAAGTAGCTGGGATTGCAGGTGCACACCACCATACCCTGCTAATTTTTTGTATTTTTGGTAAAGATGGGGTTCGCCATGTTAACCAGGCTGGTCTTGAACTCCTAGCCTCAAATGATCCGCCTACCTCAGCCTCCCAGAGTGCTGGGATTGTAAGTGTGAGCCACCACACCCAGCCCCTAAATTTTTAGCATTATCTGTCACTCATCTCCCATCCAAGTACTAGCTGGGCCCAACCCTGCTTAGCTTCTGAGGTCAGACAAGATCAAGCGCATTTTGGGTGGTATGTTTGCAGACATACCATTTTTCTTTATGTTGTGCAATGCCAGTTTAATGTGCAAATATGAGTTATTTAGCTTATATATGGAATCAACAAAATTGTGCAATTCATATTTCATGGCTTATGCATGCGTATATATTTTGTTCTTAACAGAAGAATGGGAACACCACACAAAACCAACTGAGTAGTCACTTTTCATGTGCACATATTCTACCAATACTCTGTACTGTCAGTTTATTGATTAGCAAGAGAGGATTGGCAGGAAAAGAGGCTATGCTTTTTCCTTCTGCATCATCATTTCACCATAAGTGGTCAGCTAACACAGGGAAGTAACACAACTATGAAAGGATATGATAGGATTCCTTGGTGTTCATGTTTCTTGGGGCACTACTGCTTTCTTTCTGCGTTTAAAGCAAGTTCTGAATCAGAAGGAGAGTGTGATTCCTCAGGGGAGTCGGCTTCCATGAATATTCAACATAGAGGGAACACACTTCCCATGTGTAGATGTTCAGGTCACACGCCCATAAAGCCCTGCCTGCAGCCTGCCCCAAAACACCCCAGTACAAGCTGGTGATCTCTATTCCTGGGTGTTTATTAGAGTTGATTCCCTTCTTAAAGCCTGGCAGCATATATCTTGGTGAAATTGTATTGGCATAAGAACCAGGATCTGTTACTAAATGAAGCAGCTTGTGGGAACAGCCCTAGAATAAAAGTTTATTTACAAGACAAAAAATTCTGAGAAGGAATTACTATTACCTGTTTCCCTGGGGTCCTACGTACACTGGTGAGTGCCGACAAAGAAAAGACATTTCTTTGTCAACTCAGACTGTTTTATGTAGGCAACCCTGTATCCCCACTTTGTTTCCGATATTTAGATTATACTTGTTAAGTAGAAAACATTGCCAAACTGCTCACTTCATCCAAATGTTATTCGCTTTCTAGGGATCGTAGTGACTGTTTCATGAACAAAGGACATGTTTAGTTGAGACTTTGTATAAATCTTTTAGAGAGGGGACATACATAGCCAAACATAGAACCTGATGACAACTAAAGACATGAGCTAATGGAATTACTTTGGAGTAGTTACTCTTACCTCTCTGTCCTCTCCCCCAGCTAATGACTGTTACTTAACTGCCTTAAAATCATGTCTGTTGAGATTCTGTTTTTATAATATTTAACTAGAAGTGGAAATATGGGCAGTTACATAATAATTTTGTTCACTATGTTTAAGAAAATGCAACATTTCTGATTAAGCTGATGATGGGGGCATTGCTGGAGCAAATTTGCCCTTTGGGGGTTTTTTTGAGAAGTAAATGCAGTTAGAATCAGTATCAAAGGAGTTCTTGTTTGGGGGCCCTTGGCTGGGTAAATAGTTGCAACTCTGCAGCAAAGGCACATAGAAGACTGAAAAATACCATTGTCTTATATGATTTTAAAAAAGTGTAAGCACAGTAAAGGTGTTATTGGAAAGCACCCTCAGGAACGGTTCAGTCCAGCCTCTTTGCCCCTCCTGGGTTCTCCTGTGATATCCTCCGAGGGCTAAATCAAATCTGTCAAGTGGAGCCTTCATCCTGTGGTCACTGCTTTTCTGAGTGATGAGGGCCAACTCACCTGCCATCTGCCTTTTCTATCCCTCATGGGCAATCAGAGAGCCTATTCCTGTGCCTAGAGGGTTGTAAATGGGAAGCTTGCCACATGTTATGTTTACTATTCCCAAGCCAACTAAAGATTCCAAAATCAAACCTTGGTCAGATAGAAGTTTCCACAACCCTTTGAGCCAGGGCTTTCATTCTCCTCATCAGATAACTTGTTTCAGGAAAAAGGTTGCCGCACAATATGCAGTGTGCCCATTAGGAGGAGTTCACAACAAATCAAACGGATGGTGGCTTTTTAAAATAAACGTCCACTTCAATAGAACAATAGTCTCAATGGCATTCACCATCTCTACTCGCGGTAACTATCAGCATTTGATGGAGAGAACTGGGCTGCCTAAGAAAAAGTAATTTTGTATCTCATTCTTTCACAAGTAAAATTTACTTTCATTTTCAGTTAACATATATGTTTGAGAATACCAGAATGTCTCTCTCTTAGACCCATGACCTTGAATCTCATTGCTAAATTCTGCTATGAATTTACACATCTTCAAAAATGACTCCTCTCCCTAAAGCTGTAGCAACCTTGTTTCTTTTTTCCTCATTGGGATCTTTGGTTCTTTTTCTTGGACCGATCTTTAATTTCTTCCATCCATCTCCATACATTTCAGAAAAGAAGTCAAATGGTACCATGTGTTCTATTTTGCCAGGAAGCACAAGTGAGCATTTGTCCATATTTACAGTGCCCCTGCCATGTGCCAGGCATGGTCCTTGCCATCAGGAATGGAAATGTGAAGATACTCCAAGTGAGGGGCCAGTGTTTGTTCACGGACCAAGCTTTGAAAGATCACATCACATCATCACTTGAGAATGACAGATGCTTCCATATGGCAGAGTATAGGACAGACACACACACACACACACACACACACACACACACACACACACACACACAAGACGGAGGTGATGAAAGCATTTAAGAGGTCATGGAAGGGGTTCTGAGAGAGAGCAGGGGTCTCATCAAAGGCAGTGGCAGGGAATGGATGATGGATTGGATATCTAGGTAAAGGAGGTGGACTAGATTTGAGGGGGTGTGGAGAGTGGTATGAGAAGAGAATTGCAGACAGAACTCTCTGGGCCATTGGAAAAGTTGGCTTGAAAAGAGCCAGTAGAGATAGAGAAAGGCAGGGGGAGAGGAGAGAATGATTTCACAGAAAAGCAAGAAAGAGAGAAGTGAAGGGTTAGTTTCAGCAGACTGGCCAAGAAAGAGACATCCTATTGGGTGGTTTTATCTATGACTGGTTCCAGCAGACTCAAGTTTTCACCTGGAGGTGAAAACTTGGTATATTTCACCTGGGTATAAGAGGACCTAGAACTGAATTACTGCAACGTAAGAAGTTAAAACGTATCAGACAATAGCAGCACCACAAAGAAAACACTCCTGGGTGCGATCAACAAGTGCCTGTGAATGAAAAATGCATGGGAAAGGGGCCGCATTTAAGAGCAACAGCCAGAATGGGGTTAGACCCCAGATGGGAGGGAGGCCATGCTCTTCTAATCCAAATTTCTAAACAGGCCCAAAGCAAAATATAGCGTAGTGGGGATTTCTACTACTTGATATCAGCTCCAATGTACAATCAACCGAAGGTGACACGTGTTTGATCAGTTCGCGGCTGGCAAACAATCTCATCTCTCAGAAGACAGATGAAGCAAACGAGAGGCACCACTCTTTTTGTTTTGGATTCATTTCTTAGTAATTTGAAAGAATGGATTTTTGACTTTGGATGTTGCAAAAAGTAATGAGCTTTTACTAGAGTTTATATAAGAATGGGAGGGAAAAAAAAACAATGGGAGAAAAATACTAGTAGACCTGTACCCAAGACACTTGGGAAGCACCTTAAAAAAAAAAGAGTTCAGAGGAAGAAATCACATATTCCCCTGGGTGGTTGGAGACTGTAAAAGGAAGTGAGGAATTAGAGATTTTTAATAAGGGGATTTTTATTAAAAACTTTATTCCTCGGAGAAAAAGGAGAGGGATGGAGGAGCAACCCATATAGCTGCACAAGGTTGCGGTCTCCGACACATTCATAGTTGAAATATGCATGTCAAGATTCAAAGAGGAGCTCCTGACCCTGTAAATTAGCAGGTGGGCATGGTTAGCCATTATCTCGATGACCCTTCATTTTCTCTGTCACATCTCCTTCAAATGGGAAGGGACAGAGAAGTGCCTTAGTGGATGAATTAAAACTCAAGTCACTAAGGATACAATAAAAAATAAAATAAAAAAAGACTGACTCTTGCCAGTAAGCTCCAGACTTCAGGGCCACCTGTATCTGATTGTAGAACAAATGCTCTCAGAACCACAAGAACTGATTTTTTTTAGAAATCATGTAGAATAAAGGATGTACCCCAAACTGGAAACAGAAAAATATTTTCTTTGTTTTCAAAAAGGATTAAAGGATGAATTTTGGAATGTTGCGTGGATCCTTTATAAAATTCTTAGACTAGGTTACTAAATAGCTTGTGAGCCTTCAGAATATTGATGAAGAATCAAGTATCCCAGACACACTTACTGTGTGTTTTTTACGATTACTATTTCCAGAGATTAGAGGAAGCATATACATCTTGATTTTGGTAAACTCTAAGATAAAATATTATTATTATCTGGCAGGTGTAAGAGAGAAGTATAGGCCCCTGAGAGCCCGGTGATTTCATTGTGGCCAAATCTAAAATGTATTAATTCATGGGCACCAGTCAGTGGGGAGCTTTATGTCCCTGGGTGTGGTTTCGATGCCACAGCTTTGCCTAACCCCTCTTCCATTCAACAGTTTTTTCAGTAACTTTCACAAAGGTCTATGTTTATCAAGCCATCATTTGCAAGAAAGCTGAGGGGGTTAACTAATTTGACACGAAGCAAAGTCACACATTACAATTATCTCAACAAATGAGAGACTTCCAGGCCCAAGCCAGCAAGAGGAGGTTTAAGAGGGTAGAATGTAATGTTATGTACTGGACTTTGGATAATCAGCAGCCTGAGTGCAGGGTGAGGTTGATGTGGTTTGATAGCAGTCATTGTGAACAATGTCTGAGGATTTTGTTTGGCCGCAGAGTGGAGAAGAGAGACAAGAGTGATGCAACAGCCAGCCACACCAGCATTCTCTTGAGACCTCAGCATAGGAAATGGGAGGTCCAGTCACAGGAACTATGGCCTGTGCTCCTGCAGCCTCAGGGAGCATCCAAAGGTGGTGTGCTGCGCTGGGGCCACATTTTGAAAGGGACCTCGACCAACCCGGAGCCAGTTCAGAAAAACTGTAACCAAATGGGGAGCCGTTAAAACCAAGAAGGAATTGTTTCAGGAGTCTGAGGTTTCTAAAGAGGATGTCAGTCTGCAGAACTGGGACCAGTGAACAGAGGCAACCAGGAAGCAGCTTTATCTCAGTGTTAAGTCAAACGTTCAAAAACCAAAGTAGGCAGACGAGCTGCCTACACACCCAATCCAGCCCACAGATGGGCTTTGTTTTAACTGCAGTTGTCCTCCTCACACTACCAAAACACAAAACTAAAAATTGAGTTTGTCAGCCATGCTGAAAAATTGGGAGAGCCTGCATTTTAAAAAAATCTATACTTTAGACTTCCCTTGAAGAATCAGAATATCTGACCCTATGGAGCCTTCCTTCTACTGACAGCGATCAGTCTCTCCACAGAACATGTGCTGTCCTGGTCACTTCAGTCCCTCCCGGCGTCTCTCCAGTGCTCAAGCCTGGGGCAGGCACCACCACCATGGCACCCACCATTTGGTCTCTCTGAGTTGGTGAGAGGGCTAATGGGCCAAGCAGGTAAAACAGTGCCTGGTCCTCCGTGAAAGCCCAGCAGGCGTTACCTGCAGTTGTTTTCATTTTATTAACCTGGCCCTCGCAAATACTGGAGTTTCAAACCTCTGTTGTAAAAACTGGAACCACCTAACTGTGGAGTTAGGCCTCAGGAAATACTTCCTTTTTACCATTGTAGGTGCTAAAATAAAGGTGGGTAGAATGCTGTTCATTCAGTGCCTTGCAGAAGATCCTCTTCTGTGTGAAAGGCTGGCTTCCGGGGGTCAGAGCTGCCCTCTACCCTTGGTGCATGGAAATAAGGCCTGTGAGAAGTGCAAATGTACAGAAGAAATCTGGAGAGAAGGCGGTACACTTTGCTATTTTTGCTGCAGAGTGACTTCTCATTGTTAGAAAAAAAAAAAATCATCCCTTCAGGAGAAGTTATTCTCAACCTCACAGCCTGTGGAGAAACCAGGCTGATGCTCCGCCTAGGGAAATATCAAGAACAGCCTCATTCTTCCTTCTTCCTCTCCTTCCGTCTCTCAGCTCTATCCTCATTGGGTCACTGCCTCTCACTGTCAGCCATCAGAGAGAGCATGCTGCTTCCCACTGGGATGACCCCTACCCTGGGAGTCCCCTCTCAGCCACTCTGCTATACCCCACCCTGCACACTGCCCTTGAGGCCCTCCTGTGCCAAGGACCCCTCACCCTCCCACAGCCGTCTCCCCTCTGACTCACTGCTTGCCAGCCTGGGCCTCCTCTATCCTCATCTGTCTCAGATGAGGCACTCCTGCAGCAGTGCTGGCTTTCCCAGTGGAGGCCTTGTTTTTACTCTGCGGCTGTCCCCCAGTATATTATGAGTATGTGTGTGTGAAGGCCTGGCAGGGGAGGGAAGGAGCTGGAGAGTAAGAATTTGATAAGAAACATTTTGGAAAACAGAAGACAAAAGTACATTTTACAAAATGACATTTTTTCAAAATTGAAATCCTAATTTTCCAAGGTGAAATATAACCCTAGGAATAGAATATGTATATATATAAATATACATTAACTCCCTCTTTTCCGTTTTTGAATGTTTAGTTTACATCTGGATACTGAACAGTTAAAATAGCACCTGGCACATAGTAGGAACTCAAAAATACATAGTATTTAAGAGGAAACAAAAAATTTTTACCGAAAAATTGGATTTTGTGTTTTTTTCTCCTTACTGAAGGATAGAGTGCTTTGTGCATATTTTTATTGTGCTCTAAATAATCATTCTAACATTATCACCCCAAAGTATTGAAGGACATTTATATGGGAATCTTGACCATTAGAATGATAACTTTATATTTGATTTGAAATTAATGGAATCTTATTGAGATCACTGTACAGGAAGTGATCCCATTTTCTTAAAAGCCGTAAGTTTATTTAGTTAGTTTTTGAGAGAGAGATTGAATTCAAACATTGTTAAAGTCAGAAACCTTGCAGACAAGAAGGAAGTGGGAAGGAGATGTTCCATCAAAGCCTTGGCCTCCTGGGAAAGGAGTGAGTGACTCTCTAGACCTGGGTCAGAAAGAAGTGTCTGAAAAGGCCTTAATTTCAGTGTCAGAGTCCATTTATAAATCCTAGGGACCTAGTTGTGGGGTGTTTTAAAAACTCTTAATTGTATGCAAATTTTATACACATAAATAAAACGGGCTTGTAATGCCTAAAGGACACTCTCCAGGGCTCTGAGGCTTGGAGCGGGCGGGCCTTGGCTGCGCATGCAAATACTGACAGCTGAAGTCACTTGTTGGAAAGTCCGCAAACTCTGGTTACAGCTGCATTTGTCAGTAGCTTTAAGGGAAGTGTAATCAGCCAGATAGATTAATTTGCATCTCAATTAGAAAAGAGTCTGGAGGAAGCACTAGGGTCTGTTGCGGGAAGGTTGTGGAAGAAATCTCACCAAGCACAAAAGCCTCCTGGTGCCTGGTCCTCCAGCTGAGTGGAGGACAATATCTGAGGTTTCGTTTCCATAGGGACCAGAAGCCTGCTGGGCCCCAGAAGAATCTCGGGTTTGCACCGTAATCATTTGGTCATGATGACACAAATTCCACTGTTGTTCCCAAATACATTTTTGCTATTAGAAAGCTGTTAGAAAAGTGGAAATGGTCGTCATATCAAAAGCATGCAAGAGGGTATTTGCTCACCCGACTTACCTTTTTCATAGTGCTGCTAGGATTGCTAAGCATTTAACATTTATTAATGTCTGAATATTCACAGAGCAAAAGGTCATTCTGTAAATGACAATATTTCTTTAGCATTCAGATGGTTACTTTGAGAATGACAGAGCTTCAAAGGGAGCCATTATTCCTGATTCTTCCACACTTTTCAGCAGTAGGCAAACAAGCTTATGAATGTGAAAACACAGGCAAGGAAGAAACATGGAATCTTCTGGCCATGAAGCATAGAAAAAAGTCTGGCCATTATAGGACTTTTTAATCAATCAATTTTTAACCCTAATCAATCCTAATAAAACCTTAACTTTAAAAAAGCACAAAGTAGTATACATTTATTAGTTTTTCATGTAAATATTATCTAGTCATTTTCATAGGCTTTGATACTTATATCAGACAGGTCCTTTGTTTTCAGAAGAGTTCTTAATATTATCAAAAGAAAGCCTGGTGAGATCTAAAGCTGTCTGAATCGTTTATCCATGCCAAATCACTGCGACGCAACCAAGAAGGCCCAGCCTTGGAATTTTTGGAGGAAGACTTTTATTTCAGTTCATTTTGTTTTCTCTTAAATAGTTAATTCATTGGCCCCAGCTTCAAAGTGAGAACAAACAAAAAACGGTGAGGAAAAACAAAAGAAAACTGAATCCTACATTATAAACTGCTGACTACAAACCTAACTCTTAAAAAAAAAAAATCAGGGTTTTAAGCCCACCTTAACTATTCTGGAAAGGGAAGGAAACAAGTTTCCTAAAGAGAATCTCTTCTAGTGCCCACAGACTGAAATAACACATTGCAGTGAGACATCAGAACCTCTTAATCCAACATTAATCAAATTTCAGTTTACTAATTATCAGTCCCATTTTGAAAGGAACAGAATGCCATAAACAGCATCCACAGACATTTAGTAGACTCTGGGATTATAAGCAATATTTTGAAAGTGAGACTTTCTGTTATTCAAATCTCTAAAAAGGATAATACATGCCTTATTAGAATAAGAGACGCTGCAAAGCCAAAGAAGGACAAAGCAGGCAAGTCCAAATGGTGGTCCCTTCTGTGCAGAGTCTGTGCTGGCGTATGCAGTGAGCTCACAGCAGGTTTCTGTGCTGGAGTAATTTGCAACACACTCAACTAAATTTTTTAATCAAAGCAGAATACTTTTTTGGTAATCTGGGGGTAAATACAACCCAAATGCCATCATGTTAGCCTTGAAAGGATATCCTTTCTATTTTACCACTGAGGGATTTTACCAAACTCTAAAAGGGGTACTTCGAATTTTGTGCTTCACATACATTTCTGAGGCCCTGTGCTTTGAAAGCCTTTGATAGAGACCTCGGGGCCAGGGTAGGGGAAGGAAGGATGCTGTGGGGTTCCATGCTGGTGCTCACTCCCTGTTATCCTCCGTGATGATCAGGTGTCCCGTGTGCCAGCCACTTAGGGAGTCCAGATGCTCTTTAATGTTTACATTGTGCTTTGCACATGCCTTTAATATATTCAACTTGAGAAGTGCACAGCTGCTTTAGTTTCCAAGAGGATAGCATGTCCCCAAAATGCTGCAATATTTTAAATAGCCAATTCTTGGGAGATTTCTGTTTTCCTTAGAAAACCTGCATCCGATATTCTGTATGTTCGGATGGTCTCTTTGTAACTTTTTTCATGAGAATCACAAAAATGAAATACTACAATGTTTAGTGGTTTATATTTTATATCTTTCTTTAGCTTATTTTTTCTAATGCTTTCAGTCTTCGGTTTTCTTCTTTGGTCCCAGAATATAAAAGAGTACAGAATATGTTGTCCCTCTGCCTTGTCCACTTGTTTAAACTCTCCAGCACAAAGCTTTGGTCCTTAATCCACCAACATCAATGAAGGGGCTGCCTCCTGAAAACTCGGGCTCTGCTTGTCGTGGAACAAGCCAGCCCTTAAGATGCCAAGTCCCTTTGGTTCTCCCTTCATTTGCCTATGAAGTGGGATGTGAGTATATCAGTGCATCCCGGCTTTGAGGCAGATGTATGCCTGGAAGTGCAAAGTCTCATACCTCCACAAAGGGTAGGGCAGGCTTGCTGGCTGATGGGATTCTGAATTTATAAGCAGAGTTCCAGAATTCCCCCAGGGCCTACTTTTCAAAGGCAAATTAGTATGTTTGCAACTTGATCCCTGGGCAACTTTTGACAGTTGTTCTAAGAATAATAAAACAGATGGACAGAATAGATTTTGGGGTCTCCATCCAAACTGCCATCCTCAGTGGAATTTAAAGAAGGCGTAGAGCTGATGAAGAGAGCTGCTGCTGCTTACTATCATGCCCTGCCTTTAACATCCAGGAGCCATAGCTTTCTCCCAGAAGATGGCAACTGTCATCACATTACACTTGCTTGCTGAGAGTTCAGCTGAGTTGTAATATGTGTTTTCCTCCCATGTTTGAAATTAAAAGAATTGAACTTAGTTAAATTGAATGTATACTCCAAAGAAACCAATTTTAATAAGAGTATCAGGGAAAATGTAAGTTAGTTTTAAATTTAAGGAGTATTTTCGTAGAATTTTTAACCCCTATAAAAAGAAGAGCCTCTTTAGAATGTCTCAGAAATACCGTCTACTCATTGATTGAGAAAAACAGAATGTATGCCTAACAGCATACACATTCTTTGCTTAGAATGACATATGTACATCAGAAGACTAAATCAGAAAGCAGAATCTAAATTATTTGAATGAAAAGAAACAGATTAGTTTTGTACTTATGCTCTATAATTTTGTTAAATGCATATAATTGGTACAGAGAGTTTGACTAAGTGAAGCACTTCACATAAACCACTCCATTTTTTGTAGAATTTTAGCCTTCTGTACGTGTGGGTTTCAGCTCAGATTGGGATGAGATGTGCTTTCCTTTGAACTTGTATTGGCTTTCTCTGACATAGATTCCACACTCCTTTTCTCTGGATTAATTTGCCCACTGACCACTTTTTAGGTCATCAAGATTAAATAAGGTAGCAGGTCGGCCATGCTCTGGAGTTCCGGAGCTGCTGTGTGCTGTTCCGGAGCTGGTATGCCTGTATGTGTGCAAGAGCTGAACCGCCAGTTTCCTCCGTGGGTTTGTTATGTGGACCATTGTTTAACTAAAATGTCCCTGACAATAACTCAGTAGGATAGTAAACATGTTTTGTTTGTTTTTTAATTTAGAGGAAACAATGTAATGTAAAGCCTTTTTCTACATCTCTCGTTGGGCCACATAACTGACAACATAATGCTAGACCCTAAGTCTTGGTTCTCACACAGAAGAGTTTGGGGGTATTCTCTTTCCTTCATGGCAACAATTTTCCTACAAGTGCCAGATAAATTTTAAAGTGTGTCTTGTTTGTTGTCATGCCCAGCTTGGCAGGTAACGTATCATAGCTGACCTCAGAGAGACCTTGGGTTCTAATATTAGTTTAAATTAAATAATTACTTCGTTTTTTTTTTTTTTTTTTTTGGCTTTGAATACTTTACCTCTGTTAGTTTGCTTACTCTAAAATGAGGAAAATAATTCCTCCCAGACAGATTACTGTAAGGATGTATGGAATAAATTAGATACAAATACAAGACTGAAGAATGAATGAACAGATGAGCTGATGGATGCAGCAGTGTAGAGGAGGGCCTGGCCCCTCTCTTGTTCTCCCAGCTCCCACTAGGAGAACATCTCAGGGCCCCCAGACCCTGCCACATGTGCCCTGGTAAATCAGGGCAGCCATGCTTCCATGTTCTTCCTGCAGTCAACCTCCGTATGGCTGTGGCAAGCACTGTAGGGGGAGAGGGAGTGACCTTGCCCTCAGGGGGCTTCGAGGCCAGGATGGATTATAACTGTGACGTAGGGTAGGATGCGGCCCATGCTCTGGGAGAGGCATGTGGTCAGTGCCCAGTGAGTATTTGCTGAGTCACTGAAACACAAGATGCAAAAGAGAGAATCAGAGTTCATGGGAGCTCGAAGGGAAAAGATTATTTCTAGCTGCTGCTTCAAATCGTTCACATAGTTTTGTGTACCTCTCATCAGTTATCTCTTCATATGTGTGTTATCTATAGCTTGATAGGCGGGAAGTGTCACAACTTTGTTAATTTGTTTTACAAAAAGATATTCATATGCCAATTATAAATTATTACATCAGTGTCCATGGCCCATTCCAAGGTGCTAACGCATTTTTTTCAGGGAGCAAGGCTCTTGGTGAACAGCATGCTCTTGTGGCTCTGTGGTCACCACTCCTCATTCCATTCCGGAGGAGGGGATGGAGGCCAGATTGTTGCAGTCCTCACTTCAGTGGGTGAGGACACCTGCCTTGAACCCACTACCTACCTTAGAAGCCTGCAGGCTTTTTCTTATTACATATCCCACCCAAAGACCAAAAAAAAAAAAAAAAAAAAAAACAGGCAGAAAAACCTGTTAAGCATGCCGTTCAATAGTGCATATACTGCCTTATTTTAAAGTATATACGAGTTCTTCTTTACTAATACATTATGACATTATAATGTATAGTCAATACTGAGAATTTTTAAAGGATGCAATAGAGAGGAAATAATAATTTGAAGTATTTTAAATTTAATGGCATAAAATTGTTTTGCTTTTATTAAGATATCAATAGTGTTTTAGTGAGAGCAGTGTAATTAAAATGTGCTTTCTTTTTATAATCTTAGTATAATAGTTCTGTGATTCAGTGGTCCTAAGGGGTCCATCTAAGCTCAGTTTATTTTGATAACTTGGTTTCATAGCTGGAAACAAAACTTTGCAAAGATACACAAACTAGCTGGAGCAGACTGTTGTCTTGACCTCCTAAAGGTTCATGCTCAGTTTTCATTCTTAACCACCAGTTCTATGAAGGTTCTTGTTGACATTGGGAAGGAAATTTCCATCTTCCTTGATACGAGATCAGTTGTTGTATTGGTATTTTTTTTGACAAACAGATTCAAAATGTACTCAAATCTTATTTGGAAGGTTAGAAAATAACAGAATTCTGTTTATGAGTGTTTTGATGGTGGAGATATTGGTACTTTCTGAAAACAGAAACCATCTTCAACCATAAATTCCTACACTGAAGGCAACATTTTTCAACCTCTCAATTCAAGGACTTCTTTTTATAGCATGTTTCTTTCAAATAGCAGTTACTCATTCAGTGTCAGGGCTCTCCTTTTGCTTTGTGGGAGCAGTAAGTATCTATCTTCCTAAGGGAACAGCTCAGGGTGGACCGCTTACTGTGGCCTCCTCCCCAGGCTCCTCAGCACGGCAGACAGGGCCAGCGACTAAAGTATGAGTCAGCCACGTCACTGCCCAGCTCACCCTCAACAGGAGCCTTGCCTCTGTCAGCATCCAGGCCCTCAGGGGAGGCCTGTGCCCTCCATGCCCCCTGCCTTAACTGCCCCCCAGATGCCCACGTGGCATGTTCCCTTGGCCCCTGTCCCTGCCTCCCTGTGTGAGAGCCCGCACACCTGTGCCCCTGCACCTCCCAGCACCGCCTGACCTGCCCATGCTCTGTGTGTTCCCTCAGCCTTTGTCACCCTCTCAGTTACTATGTAATTCACTGATTTTACTCACAGTGTGCCCCCTGCATGAGGGCAAAGATTTCTATCTGTTTTGTTCACTGGTGCCTCCAAGGGTGAGAGTGGAAATATTTAACAATGGGTACGTAAGGGAACCTGTTGGATACTGACCAGGATGCCAGCCATGTGGGTGTTTTCCAGGTGAATACCAACCCTGGATATAGCCTCAGCACCTGCTGCAGAGTCAATATTTTTTCAGTAAGTACATGCCAAATGAATGAATTCAGCACCTTGTCATCACAGAAAAGGTCACCAAATTTAGAACATTTGTCTTTCCATAAAAAAGAAAAATGAGTAATTCATCTTTATGTTCAACTTTCAACTTGTATAAGATCTTTCCTGTGAGATAAATGGCAGACTTGCGTGTGCTACAGAAGATTTCTGTGGTCATGCCCTGCCTCAGGACAGTGAATTGTAAAGATGGTACAATTTATAAGATAATAAAGTTCAACCCTTCAGTATGGAGGCTCATGTAAACCGTGGTACCTCCACCTGTGCTGAAAGCAAGTGAGGACTCTACTGTCAGCCTCTCCCTCCCTGTCCTTCTCTTTCTTAGTGCAGTTCATACATTGAACCTGACCTGGGACAGTCTGATAGATAACCTAGCAAGAAGGATATCCGCATAAGGCCATGCGTTAAATTTCAGTAAAGCTTAATTGAGTTTATCGTTTGAGATAAAAAGGGAAATATTAATAGAATTCCTAACATAGTCTTCTCACATGAGAGTCTGCAAACTTGCAAAATTAAGCATAATGATTTTTGCAAGAGCTGGACATGGTGTTGCAAGTTCCAGCTACAGAGGAGGCAGGAGGATCACTTGAGTCCAGGAGTTCAGGCTGTAATGCAATATGATTGTGCCTGTGAATAGCCTCTGCACTGTAGCCTGAGCAACGTAACATACCTAGACACTGTCTAAAAAAAAAAAAAAAAAAAAAAAAAGCTTTATAAAGACTTTTGCAGAGATTTTTAAAGGCGAAATGGTGGAAAGAGGATCTTCCACGCTTCTGTGGGTTGACTAGGCTTAGCTGGGTGGTTCTTACTCAGGCTCTCTCACGTCTGGCACCTGCACTGGCATAGCTAGAACAGTTTGGGGCTGGCCAGGCATCCGTGGCTTAGCAGCCTCTGCACTTGTCTAGCTTGGGTCTTCTCGCAGCAGTCAGGTTTCTGACATGGCTGCTGCAGGCCCCAGAGACCCAGGTGGAGGTGCCAACTTCTTCACAGTATCACTTTGGAAGTCTCAGAACTATTTGGCCACAGCAGGTCACAAGGCCAGCGTAGATTCAGGGGAGGAAAGTGAGCCTGTTGTGAGGTAAGCAGCAGCCTGCCTGTCCAAAGGAGGGCCAACACGCCAGCGGACATTTCTGTCTGTCTTCTTCCATAGCTGGTATAGCACTGACCACACTGGGTTAGGGGCTCACTCTAAGGTGTCTACCCCCCACCAGTGGGCAGCAAGCTCCTTAAAGGCAAAGGCTATGTGTTACTCATCTTTCAGTCTCCAGCATCTAACATCATAACAAGTCAGTAGATGTTAGTCGGATTAAAATCAGAAATGCAAACATTTTGAGGAATTTCTAATTAGGGGAAAGTAGTCTCTAGTACCATTTATGTAATTACACCGCAAGATGTCTTTACAATGTATGTAGGAGGAAATGACTTAATGTGGATGCTAAAGAGATGACTGATTTAAATAATGACTTCTTAATCTGGAGAGTTAAATCAGAAAAGCAATGGAGTTTACTCTGCTCCCATGTCCACAGAAGCAAGTGTTTAAAGGGTGCATTTCATTCCTGCTATATTTGATTTCTTTGTGCTCCTTATTTTCACTTTTACCTGGTCTCATGAATCCTAATTTTATATTGCTTTCAAAAATCATGAGTTTTGATGGATCTCATAATTGTATTTGACCTTTTAGATGAATTTATGTCTTTGTGCCATGGAAGTTGCCTCCCTCAGAATCTTTTGAAAACTATATAAATTGTATCATTGAGATTTCCTTAAGGAGAATGTCAGTTTGGGCCAATTTTTTAATGTTTTGCTTTCAGTGGGGGGAGGCGTCAACTTTTAGAGGGGAAAAGGATTCTGTCTTTTATAGTAAGAGCCAGTCTGTTGGCTCTGGTGACTCTCTCAGACGCTGGAGGAACATTCTTAAAGATGCATCCACATTGCCCTGACAGCTTCTTAACATGACCCTTGGCAGTCCTCTGTGGCAACAGTTTGTCCGTCCTGCCTTAGAGGACCGTAGGGATGCCCATCCTAGGCTTCTGTTGCATGTGCTTTGTAAAAAGCCAGAGATTTCACATGGCATCCTTGGGTCTCGTGACCAGCTGACGGGAGAGGAGACGGCAGTGACACGCCAGCCTTTGGCCCGACCCCCCAGCTCTTCAGTGTCTCCATGCACGTTACGGTAACTCATGGGTGATGTGAAGGCGTGCCGGCCCGCATTTGGAACCACGGCCTTCTGCCAGAGCAGATCAATACTTGAGCTGTCTGTCTCTAGCGCTCCCCTTCCTTTCTCACAGCGAGACCCTTCTGCAGTCAGCGATCGATAGCTCTAATCCGTGGCAGCCTGCAGCAAGTCATGCAAGGCAGAGCACTTAGGTGGCATTACACGGGACTGTGGAGGCAGCAGCTCTGGGGCTTAGATCACAGCATCCTTCCTAGGGACACATTCCATTTGTAATGTGTACTTTTAATAATCTCTGCCATGGATCACCATTCCTCTGAAACTTGATTCAGGGAAATGGACGTGTGTGTGTTTGTGTATGCATGTGTGAATTACATATTCATTCCCTTCTCAGACTGTATGCCAGCCCTCCCTGTGTGCTGCTGCTCCTGACCATCACTACATCACTACGTATCTAGGCAGTTTTGTCTACTCTTGTGTTTTGTCCTGTCATTACTTCTAGTCTGGGTATTTTTAAAACATGAAAACTTTAAAAATATATGTATTTGAAATCCCAGTAACTGAAGAGCATTCTTACTCTATCATGTACTTTCCCACAAAACATCATTGGAAGACAATGAACGTTGGATGTCACCCCCATCTTTGAATGGCTGTGACCAAGTGAGAGGCTAGAGAGTGAAGATCTGCCTTTCCCGGGACCATTGGGACCAAAGGAGCTTCCGCCTAGGGATTGGCTTTGGAACTACCCCTGTGGCATCCTCAGAAGGCAAAGTAGGGAGTCAGGAAAAGCCCCTTCCAGTTATTTACCTGGCCTTCCAATCCTCATTCCATTTCCGTATCTAGTTATCTTGATTTTCTCTGTGGACTTCAGGATACAATGTAAAGTTAAGGGCTGATCTAAAAAAAGCAAATATGTGGGAGACAAGTTCAAACCAGGGTTTCTGGCCACTGTTATGTGGGGGTCCTACAAGGAGAAGGCAGCAGTGGCCAGTAGAGCCATGGGTGTAATGCCTGCTGTGCGCGAGAGCCTCAGCAGCTGCGTGCCAGTCAGAGAGGACTGGTTTCCAAATTCAAATATGCTCTAACAAATCACTGAATGACGCTGTATTTTACCCAAAGGACTCTCATCGTATGTAGTCTTTATTTCAAGCTCTGTGGCCTTTTAAATTCTGTGCTGATCATCTCACCTTTAAGGCCACTTTGATCTGCACCTCACAGGCCACTGCACCCTTTCTATTTTTCACAGAGTACAGATGTCACCTTTGGAGAACCCCTCAAGTTGAGCTTAGCTCACAGGAAAACTTCTGAGAAACCAGTTTTTCTGCAAGAACCAGGCAGTTCTCCCTCATACTTATTCACATCCTGCCCTATGAAATAGAGGTGCAAGATGCATTTATTGCTGGAGATGATCACTCAGTAAAGTGTCTTCTGCTTAGGGCTTAAAAAAAAATCTTGGCAAAAAAATGATCAACAGAGTCTGATAGTCTCATTCATATTCCCAGACACCAATTCTGAAAAGTCGAAAAGCATTTTTCACTAGTATACTCATTCATTCAACAAAATACCCATTGGCCGTTTCCTGTGTGCCAGGCACTGTGCTGTTGCTGTGGGTGCACAAATGGAAGGCACGGCGCTCACCCTGGAGGGGCTCTTTGTTGAATACAGAGCACACTAGGGAAGAGAGCAGTGCATCGTTTCCTCGTGACTGTGATGCAGAGTGCAGCCCAGAGCCTCAAGGAAGGCGTCCCATGGAGGGCCTGTGACCTGGCCATTTAGAGGGTGAATAGGAGTCACAGGGACTTGATGGAAGGAAGGAGGGTTCAGAAAAAGTAAATGACTTTCAGCAGAAGAGAGCCTTTGCTAAACTTAAAACCATCAAGAAACTTAGCGATCTAGGAGCCTTAGATGCTGCTAGGAGCCCAAACCCACCCCGCAATAATCAGACCTGGGTTCCACAGCACCCAGATGTGCACACATCATTTCCTACCTCCACTTCTCATCGCTGTCTCGTCTCACTGTCTGCCAGACACCTTCCCCCATCCCATGTCGTAGACCCCTCACTCATAAGGAGATGTGCTGCCGTCTCATGGTGTGTGAGAAGAACAAGACTGGGAGGAGAAGCTGCTTGGAGCTCTACTCTTGGGTCACTTGGAGAGACATCTGTTTACTTAGCTGCACCATTCTTTGCCCTGTCCCAGGCACTGAGAACCTCACATATTTTATTTAGTTATTAAGCAATCCTATCAGGAAGGCATAATTATGATCCTATTTTAGTATGTTATGCAAACACAATGCGATGTCTAATACAACACAGTCTATTATGTCACAAACTTTAAAAAATACAGTTGAGGGAACAGAAGCCCAGGGAAGTTAAATAACTTGCCTGAGGCCACACAGTTTTGTGAGTGGCAGCCAGGACCTGAACTGTCAACTCATTGCTCCCCACCGCCCAAGTGCCTGGTCAGCACCTCCCCATCAGGACCCAAAGATGCCTGTGGAATTTTACGTGCATTTCAGTGCAACTTTTTAAAGCATGTTGGATCTGCTGGCTGGATTTATAACTTGTGATTTACAGCTGATTTTGATAAGCCACAAATGCCAGTATCATGTTTTAATGAGACTGAAGGCATGAACGAGCAGATTCTGCTCTTGAGGCTGTTGTGGGAACACGCCGGCCGCTGACATTGCACTAGCCCCTCTGAAGGCCGGCATTGTCGCCAGGCTCATTAGCATCCACGCTCCTCGCTGGGCCGTTGCTGCTCGCTAGCTCACCAGCTGTTCCTGCTGCTCAGTACAATGTCGGATGTGTTCAGCTCACTGGGTTCCTGTCCTCGCCGCCCGGAGGAGACAGCCCTTCCGCTGGGGATACCCACGTGGCTGCCTGTCAGCGGTGGCACCAAATAAAGTAATAGGCCTTCGCATGGCATATGGTGTCTGGATTCGTACAAGATGCAAAACTCTTCTGCAGCTAATGCACGATGACTCATAGCATTGCTAATTTTTCAAACAAAAGCTGACTTCCACACCCACACTTTTAACCCCTCCAGCTAAAAAGTCTTGAGTTGCAAAGCTCTAGAATGGTGACTTTTGTGTCACTATATAAAATTGTTAGACTTATTGAAAGCATATGAAATGACTTGCTTTACTGTGGATTGAATTTATCTTAAATTTACTTCCTCCATAAATGGGGAATTTTTAAGCTTTATCTTTCAGTTTCTTTTTCACATTTGAGGAGTCTAAACAGTTTGGTAGATTTATTTTAAAAGCTGTTATTAGAAAATCGGTCAGAAGGCACTCTATTAGTTGAACACTTGAGATTGTTTATTAGAAGTTAACTTTCTCTTTTAAAGGTTTCACAGAAACTGTTGCCTAATATTCTTATCAATTTAGGTGTGGAGCATTTTGAGCTCCTCACATTATAATATTTTAAAGCTATAAGAGAATGTTGATCCTTTTGTGGAACATGATTTTGCATAGTCCCTTCTAGTATGCTAAATACAAAGCCCATTTAAACAACCAAATTCTAGCAACAGAAATTTAGATTATAAGTTTATATTAAAATGGCCATTTTTCAAACTAGAAAATAAATACATGGGATCTTCTGAAAGAATGTCCTTTCTCAACTTTGAATCAGTTGTGCTAATAGATAGCTACATTCCATCTGAGACTAGGTCTTAAAATAAGGCAGTTATTTGCATTTATACAATCAGGCCTCCCTTTGAAGTCATGATCAAAATATTGGTTCTTTTATAAATAACCTTTTATTGAACATTTTATTTAAACATTTCAGAGTCAAGAATTGCCATCATAAAATGATTAGGCAGTTTCTAATTATGGATCAGTAAGTGTTTTGTAGTCAGTCTGGCACATGACACTTTTGCAATCAGAATTTGGCAGATGAATGAATTTATAAAGGAACTTCAACCTAGGAGGGTAATACAGAGTTTTTAAAAAAATAGATTACTTTTTGCAGCCCCAAAAGATGTCTTTGAGGGAGCAGGGTGGAGACTCTGAATTGATGTTTCATTTAGTTTCATGTTTAAGTCTAAAGTTTTTGCTTTCTGATCTACAGATATTAATTCAAATGTGCGTCTAACTTATAAAGGGCATTCTATTCTCTAAAAATGAAACAATATATAAAAATTCTGAATAGATTTCACATTCTATATTCCAGTTTTCATGCCGTTTTTCCAGCACGCTCTCTAATTTTGCCCTTTGCCATTGGAAATAACCTGGCATGCATTTGATGTACCTAAAAATTTACTAGACGCTTAAAATTTTCCACGTTTGGCATATATGAGGATTTCCAGTTTTGCTTTCACTGCCTTGAGTTGAAGACCTATATTTGTTGTTACTACTGCTGGTACCTTCATTTTATCCTATTACCACTCATTTTTATGAAATGAGGGCAAAATTCAGTGGAGTATTCAAATAATGACCTAAGGACAGAAGCAGAGGCACTACTGAGCCTGAACTCTTGGTCAGTACTTAGTGTCTGCATGTAACTGATAAAATGCTCTCTCATCAGCCAATGGACCAGAGGGCAAACTCGGCTCCAAAAGGCAGTTTGGGACATTAGTGCGTGATGTACAAAAGCTCAGGCTGATCACAGGCACCCAGAAGGACCATTATTCTCACTCTTGGTGACAGCCTTGCAGAATGGGACTGTGTTAACCCACAGATGGGGATAGTGAAGCTCGAGGAAGCCGGGTCTTGGCCTGGGGCCCACAGCCAGGGCAGGGCTGGGATGAGAGCCCAGACCAACCTGACTATGGCTGTTTCTCACGTGTGCGCACTTTGACCTAAGAATAGGGCACCATCAAAATTATATAGCTCTGAGAAAGTGAAGCAATTCCAATTAATTTTAGCTTGTTCTCTCGTTATTGTTACCAAATGGATTCTAACCTTTAAACCTTGTTTGTATGGAATAAAGATGAAAACAAAATTATTGTAAGTTAGGATGGAAAGTATTCCCATTTTGATACTATGTGTATATCTCATACCTGAATACATGTACCTTACAAATTAAAAAGCAGAGAAACTATTAAGTTTAAATATTCTTACTGACATATCCCACTTAGAGTCTATCCCAAAATAAGCACCTAGTTGATGTCTCTCAGTGTGCTTTTCCCTTGATAAATAGTTGAGGATACAGTTTCATCACGGTGATTTTTCCAGTTTTTTGCTAGCAAGATATTTATTTGTATATGTGGAATCCATTTATATTCCACCTCTTTCTAAAATAGATTTGAAAGAGCTTACATGAAGGTCATGTGTAATGAGAAAGAGAAAATCAAAGCCCAGGAGTGAGGATGAAAATAAGAGCATCTGAAGGTATACAGAGCATCCACAGTCATGGCTGTGGCAGCAAAGCAGGGCATCCCCATTGACTACTGCTGACCTCTAAAGCTTGCTGTAAGGTGTAACTACCACTTGTCTTCGGGCCATTCTTGTTCCAAAGTTGTCAATTACTGTTAATGAAATTATATCTTGTCTAAGTTGGAAGACATAATAGGTCATTCTAGTGAAATATGTTCCAGACAACAGCATATACTTATAGGAGATTTTTAATATCAAAATGATTTTCTGTTCTACCCCATTAGTTCAAAAGTTATCTTTGGAGCAGATATGCAAGTTCATGTGCATCACAAGCTAATTAATAAAATAAATCAATAAATAAAAAGTTAAGGGCTTAACAGTAGCTGAAAAAGTGAAGAATTAATTAGTGACAGGGGGAAAGTATGATTGAGAAATAATCTTAATGCCCACATTAGCTGGGTGCCTGCTTTTGCTGAGCCTTTTAGTTTAAAAAGCCCAAGTACCTGACATTTTGCATCTATTTTTCTGTGAAGATAAAAGGAAACGAGTGTCTCATTCTCAATAATGGATTTTATGTGACAAAAGGGTTTCTGCTCTGTTCATTTCCACAGCCAGGCATCTTTATATTATTGCCCCACTGACTGTTATTTCATATTTAACTCTTTGTAGACTCTTACAGCTTTCCTCAGCCCTGGGGTTGGTATGGGATTGAATGATGTCGAAGGTGCTCTGTGTACTAGGTACTTCCATGCATGTTGGTCTTCTTGTTACCATGTTGCAGGACTTGTTGCCCTGTAATCCAGCTCTTCTCTCAGGTTTGTTTACTTGTGATCACTATGTAATCATTCATTTTGTGGAGCTTCATTAAGGACTGCAAACCTCTGTCCCAATTTAGCGTCATTCAAGCGTAGGTAGCATCCATCTGCTCCACCCGCACTGTTTAATTAATGAACTTCATAATGTGTTTTTGCCTGTAAAAGCTCTCTGTCTCCTCAGGTTGTTGAATGAAATGTGCATTCCAGGTTTTCTGTGTTGAGATTCTAGAAAGCCCGCCATGGGAGGTGCTAATTATGGACCCACCAAACTCCTGTTAAGTCTAAACTTGAAGGCAGATTTACTTTGTTTTTTTCAATATATATTCATAAACCCAAAGTCTGGTCACTTTTTGAGTAAGAAATCACTGGCCAGTTTTCATAGTCTTTCCCTTCGGTAAGAGGAAAGATTAACATTTTTTAAAAGCTATATTTTATTTCAGTAAAGTAAAAATATACTTCTTACTTTGAGGTTTTTCCTTATGAAATCAAAGTTCTGGAAATGCTTGAATGTCAAAAGTGCTACTTCTGTTTTCCAGTATTTCTTTCCATAGAATTGCCTGGGAAATTTTGTAGAATAGATTCTTTTTAAAGTAATGGAGTAACAACTGTTTTTCTTGGAAAATAGTAAGACTCAAGTAGTACATTTTTAAAAAATTTCATTATCTGTTTAATTATGAGTGTGATTAGTGTGTTATAAAATTCTGTCTGGGTTTAGAGGTGTTTTGTTGGCATCTGTTCAAAGACCTGATAAATTTGATATTATATGGAAAATGGCATAAAAGTAGCCACATTCATTTACTTAACACTTTTATTACCAACTAAGACCAGGAGCTTAATCCTGATTTTTAATAACCAGACAACCTGCGGTTCATGTGCGTTTTCTTAAAGCCTACTTAATATTGAAATTAAACTCCTCTCTACCCTGTCAAGTACTCTGAAGTCCTGGAATTTCTTTCTATCTTGAAATATGATAGGGTTCTGCATTCATGTTGTATCCAGCTCTGTTCATCACAGTGTTAACTCATATTCCTATAATCGTGAAAAATACATCTGAATATTCATTTTTCAAAAATAATTTTTTTCTACCCCTATCCAAACTGGGGAGGGAGGAGGACTGTATTTGTGTTCTCATCTAGCCGTTACAAATAGTTGACACATTGGGAAATCAATGTTAAGGTTGCTTCACACTAACTACCATGAGGGTAAAAGCAAAAGGGATTGACAGTTGGAAGAATAATTGGCGCACAAGGAAGGAAGAATGACGCCCCCTTTTTTCTTTCACGTCTCTAACATTGATAGACCTGCATGTAGTTGGGGACCTGGCACATCCCTGACTACACTGTTGATGCAGGGCAGGGATTCTCAGATACTGTCAATGGGGCCCAATCCAGTAGGCAAGAGAGTGTCCTACCTCATCCCCTCTACAGGTGCCCAGAGAAACAGCTTCATGATGATGAAAAAAAAAAAGAAAAGAAACACACATGGTGAGATGAGCTCTGCTTCTTATTTTATATTGGGTTGAATTGCATGAAATTGTTGATATTTGATTGTTTGACCTAGTAAAAAAGGCAATTTGATATAATTCAACCAAATTTTTTGCATTACAAAGCATAGAGAATGCGTGAAAACCAACTTTGTGTACTAACCAGAGGAATCTGTGCACAGGTGCTGTGATGAGGGTTTAGCTGCCTTGACAGTACATCTGCCAGAGCCCAGGATTGTGTTTATGAAGCTTCTCTGGAGCCCCTTGCTGTTGAGCTCTCTGCGTCTTGAACCATTTTGGTCTGTCTTCAGGACCATCTTTTTCCTTTAGCATTGTGTTTGTGTAGCTGGTTTCTCTGGGCATTATGCCCAGTAGTGAATGTTATTTTTGTTTATTGTATGCGGTGTCTCCGATCCTGTTTTAGTGATAAAGCCTTTAAAAATCAATTAACAAATGAAATACGTCTTTGCCCGGGAAACTTTTGGATTACTTGCCATGTTAGTACATTCTTAATACTGCCGCTAAGTCAGACAGTTGACCACCTTCCGGTGCTGGACAATGGATAGCCCCCTTCCTTTATTAACTCACTAAAAAAGGGACTCACACCACTTTTATCTTAGTGAAATAAAAAGCACAAATGGAAAAAAATTATCTTTGCTTTATATGCAATTGTGTTAAAATCTGCAAGCAAGATAATTAAAATGTTCTCTCTGCCAATCAGCTGAGAGATCAGTTTAACTGGGTTTTGACTTCATGACACATGGGCTATCAAACTAAAGCTTAGCACAACTATGGCAGCCTGAGAGTTCCAGAGTGGAATTGGCCTTAGAACATTTCCTAAGTGTGAGTTTGGGCACAGCCAGCCAAAGAGACTCGGTGACTTGTCACTCCAGAGAACGCATGCAGGATTCTTACCCTGTCACAGCCCTAAACCATTTTGAATCTGCAGGAACTAGTTCAACCCAGTAAGTCACTCACTTTATCATTTATGCAGAACCACTGGGCCCAGTGGAATGTTTGCCCCCTGCATTATACCTGTAGCCACACAAGTCAGCTTTGTATTACTCAGGGCAGTGCTGAGCAGTGCAGCGTCATCTAGGCATAGTAATGCATTTGCTTTCCACAGCAGTCCTGCAGACCCAAGGTACTGTCATTTCTTTTTCTGGCATTGGCTGCCACTTTCCTCTTCCTCATCATTCTTCTCTTCTCCTTCCTGTTAGTTTCAAAACCTATTTAGACTGGTGCAAAAGTAATTGCAGTTTTTGCCTTTAAAAGTAATGGCAATCGAATAGTTTGAAAATTTACCTCTTTCACTGTAAGATGATGTGGTTTTCAGAATGAAGGATTGATAATCTGCTGGCATATGTGTTTCACTGATTTAAAATGCATTCAGAATTGTTTTTTCATTTCTCTAAATGGTTTTCACTTGTTTTTATGTGAAACCTTCAAAATGGGGAAGTTGAGAGGGGGCTATCTCAAATTTTCGTGTTTTAACAGTCCATACCTACTAACTAGAAACATATACATTCATTCAGCAATCCAAAGAGGTTACAGTCTTGATTTCTGCAAAGAACATGTACTTAAGTAAGAATATGAAATTTTACTAAGCACAGCTCCTGTTAAAGAGGATTTTAAAAGAAAAAGAAAAAAAAAGTTGCCACAGCACAGAGATGATACTTTAGCTCTAAGAAGAAAATGGACTATGTATGTAAATTCAGTCATTTAAAAAATGATTTTTCCAAAGCAAATGTGCATTGTTTAGTGCTAGCAGAATGCATCAATTTTGGCTCTGAGTCCAGCTTTTTAGAAAATGCTTATGAGTTCAAATCTTACAGCTTCTTTCAAAGCAGTTGCTGGATTTTGCCAGTTTTTCTTTTTAAGAGTGTACTTATTTGCATACTGGTCCTTAAAATAGTAAAGGCATTGGGCAATTAAATTTATTTATAATGAAAATTACATGGAAATGTAATTTCTAAGAACCTGTTTGACCATGAATCAGAAGTGCTTTGGTGCTGTGAGAGGAAAGCACTATTGAGAGGCTACGCTGTGGATTCCTTTACCCATCCCTGGCAGGCCGCCGTGGAGAGGATAGCCTAGTGGGGTGGGTGGGTTGATTGGCCTTTTTTTTGTTATGGTTTATTTTTTAAACAAGAGTTTGAAGAAGCACCCCTTTCTGAGTGACGTGGACTAGTCAGGGCCACAAGTTGAACCAATGCCCAGATTAGATTATGGGGGGAGGATCTCCTCAGCTTCCAGTTCCAAGAACAGAGTAAATATCATTCAGTGGCCCCCATACTCAGAACCAACATCTGACCAATATATTTATTCCATTATCTGCCCTTCTGCCATGCAAAATTCAGCACTTCGGGTGTAGCAGGCTTCCATCTTCATAAATCTCCTTGCAAAACTCGGGCACTTATGGAATAGTCAGACGTTAAATTCGAGCATCTCAAGTTACAATAATTCCCCCTTATCCACAGGGGTTACATTCCAAGATGCCCAGTGGATACCTGAAACCTCAAGTAGTACTAAAACCTATATATTCTATGTTTTTTCTATACATACATACCTATTATAAAGTTTCATTCTAATTTAGGCAAAATAAGAAATTAATAACAATAATAAAATGAAACAATTATAACAGTATGCCAGCATCACTACTTCTGCACTTTGGGGACATTATTAAGTAAAATAAGAGTTGCTTGAACACAAGCACACACAACAGAGCAGTAGTGATACTGCAGCTATTGATCCTATAAGCGACTATTAGGCAGCACATATGGCATGGACCCACCGGACAAAAGGAAAGAACAGTGTGCAATTTAAAACATGAATTGTTTATTTCTGCAATTTTCCATTTAATATTTTCAGACCTTGCTTGACTGCAAGTAGCAAACTGTGGAAAAGGAAATCATGGGGAAGGCGGGACTGACTACTGTATTGAAAGTAACATGAAAAGTGCCAAGTGTTGGTGAGACTATAGAACCGCTAGAACTCTTTTTCTTGCTTTTTTTTGTTGTTGTTGTTGTTGCTGTTTTTGTTTGTTTTGTGACAGAGTCTCTCTGTCGCCCAGGCTGGAGTGCAGTGGCACAGTCTCGGCTCACCAGAACTTCCGCCTCCCAGGTTCAAGCGATTCTCCTTCCTCAGCGTCCCAAGTACTGGGACTACAGGGGCGCGCCACCACACTTGGCTAATTTTTTGTATTTTTAGTAGAGACAGGGTTTCGTCATGTTAGCCAGGATGGCCTCAATCTCTGGACCTTGTGATTCACCCGCCTTGGGCTCTCAAAGTGCTGAGATTACAGGCGTGAGCCACCACGCCTGGCAGAACAACTAGAACTCTTAAATGCTGCTGGTGGAAATGTAAATTGGCTCAATCAACCACTTGGGAAAACTGACAGTATTTGCTAGGCTAATCTGCAGTGTATCAGGAGAGGAGTTATCCTTGCAGTAAGGAGGAGAGTGTCTGGAAAGCAGCAGGAAGATGCTGGTGATACTTCCTTTTTTTTTTTTTTTTATCAGGGTGCTGGTAACATGAGTGTGTTCACTTTATGAAAATTCATTGAGCTGTATACTTCTGTGTACTGTGTGTGTGTGTTTGTCAATAAAAAGTTTTAAAATTTCTTGAAATAAGTAAGAGCTCCTCAAAATTGGGAAACCAGGCGATGCGCTAGGGTGTAGGTGAGTCCCAGGAGACGCATAGCATACCTTTGCAGATCATCAGCAGCACTTGATAGTTAATCATATACAACATTTTTGTATTAAAATAAATGCAAGCCGTGAGTTTGCATTCATTTTTGACACATATCTGACACATTTCTTGCTTGCAGGCCCCTGGAGGTCCTGCTGTCCCATTCTGTGGCGCTGCACAGAGGGGAGGATTCCAGAGGAAGTTTGTGTGTTGCATTGCCATAAACCATGATTCCCAACCCTGACTGCACATGTAGTCATATGAGGAGTTCCAATATTGACCGATGCCCAGCACGTACCCCAGAGATTCTGGGTAACTTGGTTTAGAGTGGGGACCAGGCATTGGTGCTGATTAACCACCAGGTGATTCTCACACGCATCCAGAAAGGAGAGCTGCTGCCCTAAGGCATTAAGCAGCCCCCTTAGCAGGGATTCACAGATGCCCAAGGACTAGGAAGAAAGGATTGCCGCTGCTGTGAGAGATGGAGTCAAGATTCCTCCATGGTTTCTTCCAGATCTGAGAGTGAAAGATAGCGGATAACAGCTATTCAGGGCTTAGCTTTTGTTGTGCACTCTATTAAGCATTTCATGTGGGTACCACTGTGTTCACCATTTAGCCATGAGGAAACTGAGGCCCAGAGAGGTCACCTGACTTTGTCAAGAGCTTTGTAGTGCTTATGGTGGGCATGGAGCACAGGCAGTCTGACCACAGAGCTGGACTCTACCTTACAAGGATGTCATGTGGTAAGCCTTGCACAGCATCCTTGTAGGCAGAAGGAAGTTAGGGATGCTGGAAGATTGAGGTGGTTGCAACTATGAAAGACAAGGAGCACCAGCTTCACAATGAGGGGTACTTGGTATGAGACACCCAAGGCTCCAGAGATACAACGAGAAAAAAGTGAAGATCAAGACGCATCTGGAGACAGCATTTCATAGTTCCCCCATTCCCCCAGAAAATAATGCAGTGTCAGAAGAATCACCATCTGGATTATCTCTGTTCGAAGCCATCCATTCACTGGAGGACTGCTTCCCCCATCCCCACCCAAAAACATGCTTTTCCTGCATCCTTTCTTATCCAGGAAATGAATGCAATCCCCTGCAAATTATATCCCCATGCCATGGTAATTTTACAAATCCTTCTGGTATTACAATCTTACCATTTTAGACCTTTGTTAATTGATCAAAGGGTTAAAAGTATAAAAACTATGTAGCTTTAAGGAAAATGTGGATATCAATGCTTTTCTTTAATCTATAATAATGACTGGTTTTAGTCAGAATGCTTTAAATGCAGCTATTGTAAAAACTCTGCCCTTGTATCAGTGGTTAAGTACCATGGTCCATTGATAGAGCTTTAAAAAGTTCAAAGGCTATACTAGCATATCTTTTGTCTCTTCATCTTTTAGCAGGAAAAAAAAAAAAGATGTCCTTGTATCAAGCCTTAGTGTTTATGTGAAAAATGAAATTGGGTTCAGTTCGTGCATAGATTTTTAGAGAGATTAAAGTGGGCATCACACAATTTTTCTCTGTAAAAGGCTGCCTTTGATGTGCCTTCTGTCTGTTCATACAGAAGTGTCGGCCATTGTTTTTCAGCAGTGGAAGAGCGTCCGCTTGTCATCAGCACATCTATTACCTTTGTGCTGGAGCCTTGTTCAAGGTGGATCTTATAATTCACAGATAACGTTACTAGAACCTTACATTGTGACCAAACACCAGTCTGCTTTAGGAAGATAAATGCCAAGCCAAAGCCAAAGCGTTTATTGAAAATGATGAGGGAGCAAAACTAAAACATTTATATCTGAATGTCTGATTGTAATCTGTGCTCTAGATATTTCATTAGCAATATAATACAGTTATTCTTTGGTTTTAATTTGTTTCTGCTATTTCACTGCAAAGGAAATGAATGAGATGGTTACATTAAAGGACCAAGAGTAGCTGAGTATATGCCCATGACTTGAATTAGGCTAAGATGACAGAGAGCTGAGTGAAGATGCCTCATAGTATCTGAAAGTGTAGAACATTCCCACCAAGTCTCTCTTGGCCAACCTATCAGTCATAATTTAATGAGCTCTTATAATGTGTAAAATGTGCTAAATATTTCCTGTGTACATTATCATCACTAGAAAATAGGGTTGTTGTCCCATTTTGCAAGAAAGGAAGTGAAAACACAGAAGCTGAATGACTTGCCTAAGATCTCTCAGCCAGCAAGTGAGAGGCGAATTCACACCCAGGCTTGGTGCTCACTCTCTTAGCCACTGCCCTCTGTCTTCCAGCTGCATTGTCACTAATTGCTAAAAATATTTTCACAGACTACTTTGAATGTGCAAACCAACTAATATTTATGCATTTTTCTCTAAATTTATTCAGCTGCTCTTCATTTCTGAAAAACAGCAAAATTTTTTTTCTTAAATGAAAGTGAAATCCAGTAACATTTCTTTCTTTGCTTGTCTTATGTTCTTTTTAATAAATAGTCTGCACTTCAGGATAATTTCACTTTCTGTTGCCACTGCCTCTAAATTAAAGAAAGAAAAATCCTGTTTTAAAATGATCTCCAGAACAGCTGAGACTACATCGTCAGGACAGCAGTATTTAAAAGACTCAATGATACCTCCGTACCTTTGTTTTTCTTAAATAGCTTCCACTTAAAGCTTTCCCAGCACAGGTCAACTCTGCAGCTCTATATCTGAGGCTGATGGCCAGTGCCCCAGCCATGGGCAATCTAGAGCATAGCCAGGAGGAGAGAGGGAGAGCTGCTGCAGCAGCCCCCTCTGGTCTTGAGGGACAGAAGCAGAGGATGACAGACGACTGAAGGGAGGGAGCTTGCTTCTGCTGCCATCCTGCCTTGACCTGCCTCTGCCGTCGCAGGGGTCACTGCTGCAGAGGCCTGGGGGAGGCAAGGTGACGTTCTAGCTGTTCGTCTGTTTCAGCTGCAGGCTAGCCACAGGTCCACCCAGACTAACCTCGTCTGGGTCACCTTCCACCTAAACATTGGCAGCAGTTCCCTGACTTAGAGATTAACAGCGTCGCACTTCCTTCCACTTGTTCCCTCCTCTTTCATTTTCTGTTACGGAAAAGGTGCGCATATGAAACAGCTCCCAAAGAGCATCTTTTGTAAATTCATGCCAAAATATGTAAGAGTCCTCTTGCAAAAGAAAATTGGGATGTGAATTCTGAATTAAAATAAGATTTCCCTTTCTGACCACTCCATTAAATTCAGCTTTTGTTTGTTTTTTATTTGCGAGTGTTGGTGCATGTTAAGATGAAGGCAGAGCTACACTGCTCCATTCCGAAGAAGCATTTGGCCACTAACTAATAAAAGAGCCAGGATCCATGTATAAATTATTCAGAAATTTGGTAAATAAACATGCAAACTTCTAGCTGGGGCTATTGCTATTGCATTATTCAGCCCAATAAAGAGAATTTAATTTAATGGATTTTCAGCAACATTGTTCAATGATCAACAAAAGGCATACTGTCTTTTATGAATAACTGATTTTCCCGGGGCACTCTGAAGAAAGTGGGTCCTCGTTAACCCTAGAATGGCTAGCTAATGTAATTGAAGCGCGACCACCTGGCAGCGAGGTTGCCCGTCAGCTGCCAAGGAAGGCCCGGGCCGGGGAGTACCAGGTGCTCTGCTCTTGCTGTCTGATTGTTACAGTGGAATAAACAGCGTGATTGCACAGTATGGCCGGGGGCGAGAATCCAGGACTGCTGCCAACCAGAGTGCAGGCTTTCTTCCCTCGTCTTTGACAAGGGGGGCCAAAAGTGCTTCTATTCAGAACAGGTAAAGCTGACAAAGCTCCGATGCTGTCTGCTGCAATTAGGATGAAAAAAATAAGACTGGCCCAAGAACGAACCAGCAGTGAGCTTCAAGTACTTGTTTCTGTATCATACAAAGCGTAGGCCTGTTTAACAGAGGCTGGGAAGTTTAAGCATAAACATTTAAAATAAATCCAAGAAAAAGAACTTAAATACTGAGTGACCACTGTTTCTTAGAGCAGGTCGGCATTATTATGCTTCCTGTTTTGAAGCATAATTCCAAGTCGTCACCATACAAGAAACTTTATTTTGGCCCAAATTCCATGGCAACCCAAATACCCTGTTTCTTTGATTATACTTAATAAATTCTGGGCCAGGTCATTTTGCTTTCTCTGTCTTCCTTTATAAAGCCCTACAAGCATCTTATATTTAACTCACTGAAATAGCCCTCACTCTGTGGCGTTGTTTATTCTCAGTAGTTTTTTTTAAGTGCTGCTGCCTGTGTGGAGATATAAAAGAAAATTAGCATTATTTGACTTGTAAAAACTTAATTAAGAAATAGACATTATGACCTTTCTAGGGGGTTTTGAATGTGAAATGGTTCATTAAGTTTTTGTTAATAGAGAAGTAAAGAGCACTTTCCCCAAACGGCAAGAACAAAATCGCTTTCTCTTAACACATTGATTTATTTCATTTGCTAAGCACAGGAACCATGAAATGTTTCATCCCAGTAGCACATTAAATATGTGCAGAAGTAAAATTACAGCTGAGCAGTACCTTGTACTTTGTACTCGTGGTGTGTACATTTTAATAGGCTAGGAGGAAAAAACAAACTGTAGAAAGATCATTTTGTGAAATTAAATTACCTGTTTTGTATTGCTCTGAAGCTGTGCATGTAGCTGTGGATTCAGAGAGACTTGAACTATGCCTGCAGCTTTTCATTTAACAATCTCCTCACCCTCCCCAGCCCACCCCCCAGGGTCAGTCTCTATCACGCGAAAATAGAAATGAGAAAAATGTTTCCAGTTGGGTAGTCTCTCCAGTGGTACCTCACTGTAAAAAGTGGCCAGAGGCTGGGGGTAGTGGCTCACACCTATGATCCTAGCACTTTGGGAGGCTCAGGCCAGTGGATAGCTTAAGCTCAGGAATACAAGACCAGCCTGGGCAATATGGTAAAACCCCATCTCTACAAGAAATACAGAAGTTAGCTGGGCATGGTGGCGTGCGCCTGTAGTCCCAGCTGCTTGGGAGGCTGAGGCAGGAGGATTGCTTAAGCCAGGAGGTCAAAGCTGCAGTGAGTTGAGATCACACCACTTTACCCCATCCTGGGTGACAAAGTGAGAACCTCTCTCAAAAAGTAAAAACAGGATTGCTTGGAAAGATGAATGTTAGGTCTGTGGCATCTCTCAGTGTATTATCAAATGGCAGTCAGGGCACTTAGTAATAAATTGGGAGAGTGACTTGAGCCAAGCCAGGTCATGTCTTCTAGCCTCAGTTTCCATGCGTGGGGAAAGAGATGGTAAATAAATGCTACATGAAAAGTAATTAGTGTAGGGGCTGCAACAGACAGTGGCCTAATGAATGTGCTTTTCTTCCCCTTCCACACGTTGGGTCTTTCCCAATGGACGGTGACCCCAAGTTTGCTCAGGAGAAACAAGAAGTCAGAAGAACAACACAATTTCATGCCTTTTTTTCTAAAGGGTTTATTTCTCAGCCTCCATTTTACGTAAGTATTCCAAAAGGATGAAGTAAATATATATGAATTTAGTTGTTGGGGAAAAAAATACATATATAAAAATAAATAATCCACCTTTTAGTCTGCTAGCTTGGAACTCCATTTTGTTTTCAGTTAAATGTGAGAGTGTAACTGGCAACCCCACCTCGATCCTGTCTTTGGATCTGGAGCTAGAAACCCAGATTGGACAGTTGGCCTGTGTGCCGTCCCGAGCGCAGTGCCTGGCAGCCCCCGGGCCCATGCTGCCCGTGGTCCCTGGTTGCTTGTCACTCTGATCACTGCCTCTGAGGGCTGGACCTTGGACATACCCTGGAACTTAGCAGGGACACTAAAAGAAATAAAGGGAGTCAGTCTCAAAGGCAGTCTCTCAACCTTCTTTGTGCCATGGATGTCTTGCACTTCTCAGAATGTTTATAAATGCAGACCATAAGGCATATAGGATTCCAAAGTACATCAGTTATAGTGAAATACTTTTTAAATCAAATGCATATATAGTAATATAGGAGCACCTTTATTCGTGCATTAAATACATACATAGTACTAAAGGAACACCTTTATTGCAAGCTCTAGTAGGTGCAATAATCACTATAATTTTGCAGTGGTGATGAGCAGAATCATATTTTGAGACATTAGCAACAATAAAATGCAACATGAAAATATCTGATTTCTACTGGTGACACAGTCACAGGTAGTGTCACTGTGGTTTGTTCCTATATATAATGGAAAGAAATGCTTCATTTCAGCCAGAGGATAGGATAGTGAGAATGAAGATGTGCTTTTTACCATCCAAGTTCATGGACCCCTTGAATTTTGATCATCACCCAGAAGAGACCCCTGGGGTCCACTGACCCATGTGAAGAACCACTCTTTGTGGGATTCACAAGAACCACACAGTCAAGATTCCCCACTGCGCTGGCTTTACTGGGTTGCTCTGAACTTGGATAAAGAGCTTGAACCGCTGCAGCCATTGTTCCTTCAGCCAGCTAGCCTGTGAGAGTGGGTTCTAAGCCCCTGTAGGTATGGGGCCTGTCCTCTAGGTGTTGGCTTAAGTACTGACCAAGACATGCCACAGTTCCTGCCCGCATGAGCTTCCATTTCAGTGGAAGAGGCTGACAGCAAGCAAGCTAGATCATGAAAATGCAGGGAAGTTAGAGCATGGTGAGTACTGAAGAGAAAACTGAAGCCAAAAAGGGAGAATGAAGGGTCTGGATTACAGTGCCACCTGAGAAAAGCTTACTTGAGCAAAGGCCTGAAGGAGGTGAGAGAGAAAGCCAGAGAGGGGTCTTGGAAGAACACCCCAGGCAGAGGGCATAGCACACACACATTGTATGAAGTGTGGGAAGGGCTCCACACACCACAGAGGTGACAGCAGGGCAGGCACCCAGTGGGGAAGGGCCTTGCCAGCCACACTAAGGACTTCCGCTTTTCCAATGAGATGGGAGCCATCGGAAGGCTGAACGGAGGAGGGCACCATCCCTGAAAGGCTCCTGCTGCTGGGTAGAGAGGCTAGTAGAGGTAGGAGGCCATACCCATAATCCAGGGACAAAATGACAATGGTGCAGCCTGGATGGTGGTATGTAGTGGTGACAAGTGGTCAGTTTCTGGATTGATGGGGATATGTGGCCAAATGAGATGTGGCATGTGAAAGGATGCGGAGTCACGTGTGCATCAGTGACCAGGCGGTCTTCAGGACATTCAGGGTAGTTTGTGCTTGCCAGTCTCCTTAATTTTCCCATTTATAGAAGGTGAACTTCTTATAATAATGCCAACATTTATTGAGCTAACATTTATGAAATTATACATATTATATATTCACATGTGAACAAATGGTTTGTGTTCAGATGCCATTGTGCAGAGGAGGCCGCAGGACCCAGGGAGGCTGGGGAGCTTGCCAAGGTCCCACCAGCAGCATTCAGAGATCAGAGCATCCCATCAGTGAGTCCAGGAGCTTGGTCTCCACGGTGAGGCTGCCATGATTGCCGATGCACAGGCTGGGATGAGGTGGTGCCCTGGCTGCCCGCCTGTGGCAGGGATTAGATCAGGCATGGCGCATGAGTATGTCTGGCAGGACGTAGTGGGCAGTCAAAATGACAGTTTCCTGCCTCCCTCCCTTCTAGGGGCCTGGGGCTTGACACATCGCCTCTCCCAGAACCCCACTCCCTTGATAAGGCCAGGGTTTTATTCCTCTATCTATTTAGATTACTCTTCTGCCTCCAACCTTATGGCAGCAGAGACAATGGTGTCAACACAGTGATGCCTTTGAGAGCCATCCAGTGTTTGTCTCCCTGGGGGAAGTGAGACGGCTGCCCTGGGCTGCTGTTCTATGCCTCTGTGTCCTGGCCAGGGCCCAGGGCTGCCTAATGGCAGGGACACTTCCCCTTCCTACTCATGTATTACCATGACACTTAAATACAGTTCATCGACCACCACTAGTTCTTTCTTCATATGAGGGATGGCACTGGAAGAAAGGAATAGATAAGTAACATGTTTGGGCAAAGAAAGGTCTACCTTATTGAATTGTTTTGTTTGGTAGGGATGGTATTTAAATAGACTGAAATCTTTTCAGAAAACTCATGCAAAGCGCATGTGTAGAGCCCTTGAACTGATTTACTTGGAACATGGAGGTACTAAGGATTTTAGTAGCTCTGGTTTCTTCATGAGGTTTTATTTGAAGGATTCTGGAAGCACTGTGTGCTGGAGACTGCTCTATTTCCTGGGAGCAAAGTGGCCTTGGAGAGAGGGAGAAATGTCCACAGGCAGGGCGGTAATTCAGGCAGACAGAGGGGAAAACATCTGGGGCCCAGCGGGCTTTTCCAAGTAATCTGTGACTCTCTGGTATTAGGGTTAGACCATATGAAATGCTGCTTTTGCAGCTTAAAAATCAGCAATTTTGTATGATTCAACTTAGTAAACTCCCCCCATTTTAAGACTGTAGCAGCTACAGTATTTCTGGGATTGTTCATTTAAACTGAATTTAGAGCAAGAAATTTCTAAGAATTTTTACTTCTCCTGCTCACAGACTAATCTTGATTCTTGTCCATTTGAGCTCAATCCAGAGTAGTCCCTGGAAAGGCCATCTAGTGCAGTTCCTGCCTATGGCAATGTCCGCAGACACATCCCAGTGTTGGGGTCCCCGTTCCCTTCGTGAAGAGAACAAAGTCACCTCCTTTCACCACACTGGGGCTCCGGGGCAGCCTCCCAAGAACCCAGCATCAGCCTGCCTCCTTCTTCGCTAAAAACCATGCCGTGCCGCATTTCGTATCTCCTGCCCCGAAAGGGAGACATGTACATGCTCCTCCCACTTTGCTGTGGCACAGCATCTTCAGCTCTGCAGCAGCCAACTTTCTAGTAAGGGTGTGACCCCTGCTCCCTACTCCTCTCCTTCAGATATAATATGATTCAGTATACTTATATTCAAGAGTTCATTCTTTACTGTCCTTTTTTGCTCTGTATTAGCTGCATTTGTATAGATTTTTCTCCCGCAAAAGATAGTGCCCTTCACTGCAGATGCTGTTATGTACGTTTTCCTCAGCTGCTCCCAGCATCTAGCCTAGTGCTGAGTGCACACTGTCTGCCCAGGATGGTGAACACCCTCCAGCTCTGAAGTGTTGCTTCTGCCTCTGCATCATGGACTTTAGTTCCGTGTCATTGCAGCATTCACCTGTCCCTCCCATTGCCTCCCATGACCATTTTCTTCATCCAGGGCTGAGTTGAGAGCCAGGGGATCTGGCATCAACACCCAGATGTCTGTGCGGGGCCTCCTTTGAAGAAAAGGGGCTGCAGTTTCCGCTACTTCCGGATACCTTGCACCTCAAGCATTGGCAAACACGGAGTTCAGGAATTGTAAGTGAAGGAAGAACAGAGTTCCCATTGGAGCCATTTCTCTGTGATGTCCTGTCAGCTTCTGGGCTTAGGACAGAACACAGGAGAACAACTTGTAGATTTCTCATAAGTTCACTTTGAATGCCTTTCTCTAAAAGGAGATTTTTTTTTTGAGACAGGGCCTCACTGCAGCCTCAACCTCTCAGGCTCAAGTGATCCTCCAGCCTCAGCCTCCCAAGTAACTGAGACTACAGACATGCACCACCACACCCATCTAGTTTTTAATGTGTTTTTAGAGACAGGGTCTCGTCATGCTGTCCAGACAGGCCCCAAACTCCTAGGTTCAAGAGATCCTCCTGCATCAGCCTCCCAAAGTGCTGGAATTACATGCATGAGCCACTGCTCCCGGCCTCTAAGAGGAATTTTAAGATAGTCCTCTACCCAAACAGTTGGAAGGCAATGGCAAACTGCTTTAAAACGAACACATCCCATCCAGAACGTGGTCTTCCCCTCCTGATCTTCACTTCTGAGCATTTGGCTGTGCTGATAGCCTCCCTCTGTTTTTAGTGTTAGGATATCAGGGACTCACCTGCAGAGCTCACAGGGGACTGAGAGCATTTCTGCTTGCTTTTAAGATGCTTTTTACAACCTTTCCAACTCATCTTGCTTTGAAATTAATTTTAAAATCCAAGGCCTTCTTGCTGACTGTGGGTTTTAGCTCTGCACCTTTCCCGGGACCCTCACCGAGGAACTACTGGCATTTTCCATGAGATCCCATGAGAGGTCGATGTGTGTAACTATGAGCAACTTTTGTTTGGGAGAGACCAACTGTGTGTATTAAAATTTGCCTTATTTTTGTCTCCATTTTGCTTTTATACACTTTATTCCTCACTACCAGACCTTGCTAAATTACTAGAGCTTGGATTTTTCAGGGGCTTTTTCAGACCCCCAAATGAACAAGTCACGGACACCTCCAGTACATCACCACCGCTTCTGCCTCTTCCTCTCCACTACAGATATTTTACAACTGCATGCCTTGTCTGAGTACAAGGAACATAGTCAAAACTTTCATCTATGTGGTTGTTAAGCACACTTTCCTGGATTTTGAAGTATTTTAGCACTTGTCTGTTGTGTGCTGAAGCAGAGATGCTAGTCCTGACCTTTCATGAACATCGTCTTCATCTCACAAAAACATCCAGACTGTCTCATTTATCCGGTGGCCTTGTCTCTGTGGTGCTGGAGTTTTAAGTAAGAGCTTATTTTAAATGAGCTGAATAGGTTTGTGTGGGAATACTTATACTTGTTAGACCTCATCTGAGAAACATTTCAGCCTCGTGAGATACGTCAAACTGTTGGTGCAGCTTGCCCAGAAAAGTACGGCATTTTTAGGTTGAATTTGTATTCGGAGCTTACATCAAAGGACTTATTCCTGTTTTCTCACAGGTTAGCAGCCTCTCTGGAGATCTCCCATTTGTGCCTGTAGCTTCTCCAAATCCCCCCGGCCCCTTGCAGGGGTTGAGCGCTCCTCCTAGTTTCTTTCTTTCACCTCTTTTAAGATATTGTATGAGAAGCCCCTCCCTGCCCAACCACCTCTTTGGGCTCTGGCTAAATTATTAGGTGGAACCATATGAAACTGCTAATGTTGGTTTGCCTGTGACCTAACCTTGAACTTCTCGGAGCCTTAATTTCTTCAGCTGTAAAGTGAGAGTAACAATACTTTCTTCATAGGATTTTGTGAGAATTATATAAGATAATTTGGGCACACAATTGACTGGCAAATAGTAGGGTTGACAATTATGTCCGAATGGAGAGACAGAAAAATGGATAGAAGTGTTACTAGATGTTTGTTGACATCACATGAAATGACCCAATGGATTGTCACTAAATTTGCATAGTCATTCTTAAAATGTCGCCTCTTTAGAATGGGGAGAAGATGCTTGGTGCTCACCAGCGAGCCAGATGTGCACCTCCAGACAGCTGGAATGGAGGCTCTGCCTGTGCACCAAGTGCTGCTGGGCATTCAGATCAAGCAAGTCACTTTCACATGGACAGCCTGGGGATTGGCAGTTGCAGAATTGGAGTATTTAATGACGATGACGATTCTCCCTAGTTAAAAGAGGAAGCAGGCTAGTTTTTAAAAATACTCAGAAAGGAGTCTATTTGGAGAGATTCGAATTTGGGGTTTTCTTTCAAAATAAATCTTCCTAAATGAATAAATCCTTTTTTGTTTCCCCATGTATGTATAGCACGGTGGAATGTACTTTCCAGTGTTTCCCAGTGCTGAAATAATCTGCTATTTAGTCTCTCTCAGAGAATCATTAACTTTACGTTAAGATTTTCTAAGGAAATGCTGTGTCTCTTGTTTTTAATTTTCTCCCACTCAAGGGGATTAAGTGGCATTACCAAGTGTTTTAAAATTCAAGTAGGTGCCCTTAATTTGTGCTGAAAAGAACTAAAAGCTCATTAGGTGACTTGCTGAAATGAATATATACCGTGCTCACCTTTCAAAAGGTTAGCATTGTCACAAAGCTCAGGGTGCCTCTGCTTGGTAACTCTCAACCCTGCCCTAGTTGCTTAACCTGTGGCAGTCACCTGGCTTGTGACACCAGGCAGCTCATTATGACAGGCACAGTGGGACGGCCACAGTCTTGGGCCCACCTCTGTAGAAAATTTACCCAGGTGTTTTTATTCCATAGTGGTCGGGTCATCAAGGAAAAATAAACATAGCTTCCTGTCATGAATTGTGACAGTGAAGACGATCACCAGTCCTGGAGCAACTATAGTTCCTATTTCAGTCCTGTTTCTCTTACCAGCTGCTCCTTTGAAAAGATACATGGCTTTAATGGCCAAATATAATTTATTATTAGTTACAAGTTAAGGGCTGTATAACCCATTTCTGTCTCTCACTAAATCTGTGCAAGTAATATTAGTGGATGTTTCTCATCAAAGATAGCCCCTACTTCACCTTTGTGTAGAGGAAAAACCCAGAACACAGGCCTGTTGTAGAAATTATTGCTGCATGGGGAGGTGCACATATTCTGCAGAAGTGACATTTGGAATTGTCAGATAATAACTGCATATATTTATGTGGTACATTGTGATGTTGTGATACATGTGGGTTGATTAATCAGAGCTCTGCACTCCACATGGCTCTTTTGCCAGCTGCTCCCTGTTAGGTTCCACTGACTGACCTGGGGTGCCACTAGGTCCAGCAGCTGCTGCTGTGATCCTAAACAGGCACACCTGTGGCATCATTCCCCCTCACTGCAGCGTGGTCCCACAGATAAGCCCTGAACCCCCTTTCACAGATGAGGGGTTGCAGGTTCTGCAGGGCAAGCTAGTAGCCTAAGATCATATGGCCAGGACTCAGAGGAGTCTGAATATGAACTCAGGGCTTTGACTTAAACCCTGTTTATCTGTGATGACACATGGCCTGAATTTCGAGTTTCTCTTTTGTTCGTTGTCATTGCACGGGTGCTTCTACCCTCTTCAGGGTTTTTGAATGACACCAAGTGGCCCATAATTAAAAATAAGGATTTACCAGAAATGTTTCACCCTTGGAAGATAGCAGTGAAAGAATGACAGTTCATTCCATTCCCTCCCAGTGTTTTGATTATGGTGCAAAAGGATCTTACAGTGAGAAGCTCTGTTGGTCTCCAGTGTTGAAGCATGTCATGACTTCAGAAGCCATATCTGGTACCAAATTCATTCTCTCTTTGAAAATGTCATTAGAATTTTGTACTGATTGTCTTCAACGTATCACTAGAAATAATCACAGAAAGATAATTTTTGGGTTAATGAGCTCATTTAAATTTTTCAAATCTTGCTACATAAAGGAAAGGATCGAATTAAAGTCATTTATTCCTCTAAATTGTAGCTGCTTATGACAATTATACAGATAATGATTTAGCTAGAAAGTCACCATTTATTCCAGATTAGACGGAAAATGGCCAATTTCGTGCTACTCTTGGTTCTGGGGGGAGAAAGAAGAATCTAATTTATCCTTATTCTTCCTGTTACCACCAAACAACAAGATTTGTGGATTAGTTTAGCACTGAACGTTGCACGCTTCTTAAATAAGTTTGAAAGATTAAACTGAGACAGCATGAGGGAGTAGAAAGAGGCCAGCGTGTGTAACAGATCGTCCTGGGCTTGAGTTTCAGCCCTGCTCATTGCTAGCTGGGTGGTCTCAGAGTATCACTTCTGTCCTCGTCTCTGCTTTATTATATGTGGTTTGAGGTTTGTCGGAGGACCAATGGGCTCATGGCTACAAAGAGCTTCGTGAGTGGCAGCCCATTCCACCAACACTGGGTAGCTTGTTTTTATTTCATAAAGATAGTCTCTTTTATTCCAAGTGAGATACCGCCCCAACAGAACTCAGGCTAATTATAGTGTAATCTCACTATGATGTTTGAGTATTATAGGATCAAAGATGTAGAAGAGGATTGAGATGGAAGGAAGTACTTTCCTCACATCTGAAGGGAGAATAATGGATACGTAGGAGGACTTAGTAAATATCAGGTGGATAGGTTGGTGGATAGATGGGTAAATGGGTAGGTAGGTGCATGGATGAATGGATGGGTGGGTGAATAGATGGGTGGCAGGCACAATAATGGGATGAAATAAGGAATTGAGAGAAGATAAACCTGGGCTCTCTGGTGTCAATGGGCCACCACATTTGGGATCATACCCAGCTTCCTGGCCTTGGGACCGGCAATACAATTCTGCCTCACGTATGAATTGTGAGGATCATCTCCATTGCTCTTTACGTAAAATACAAAATGGCTCCAAAGGACGTTTTCCTCGTCTGGGTCATGTCTTATGCCATTAATATAAAACTGCTGATTTAATGGAGCTGCTTTTGATCTATCAAGAAAAGACACACCAAATCCAATTTGGCTATTTTTTTCCTAAGAGTAAGTGTCTTAATTTGCAAGAGAATGATTTGATTATAATTTTAAGTAATACTGTAGTTATATTTTTAGTCACAAAGATGATATCAAGTGACTCTGTGAGGCTTGAACGTGGAAAGTCCCAGAGAATTGTGTGGGTTGGGAATTTTATCTTTAACAGCACTGGGGGCTGTTTCTGTTATTTTTATATTTTATGAGTTTAGTCAGAATAGATGGGATCTGTTACAGGGAATTTTGCATATAAAATATATAAGCAGACAGTTTTCATTGAAGAGTAAAGTAGAATAATCCCAGAATATAAAGACATACAAGGTCAAGATAAGCATCATTTTTATCTGAAATTTTATTTTTAAAGCATGTGTTATGAATTTCTAATTCTCATCTCTCTTCTGACTGCAGCAGATTTGTTACCTGAATTTCCTCTGCCTTACTCTTAAAAGTTGAAAAGATTTAGGTACTCAGAGGTACCTGCTGAAATGGAGTAGAAATGTTGAATCTATCGTTCAAATGTCAGACTCAGGAAGGACCAAGTACCTGCTCTGCGCTTCATGATATATGTTGTCCAGCTACAAAAGAAAACACCCCTTCCCAAAAAAGAGAAATGCTTTTTTCCCTTGCACAATCCATCCTGGGCCAGATGTAGTCATAGCTCAATAGAAAATTGCTTTCCTGTGACTGACAACCTGTGTGGTCACTGGCATGACACTGCCCATGTCAAGTTGAAAGCCAGGGGGCTGCTGCAGCAGGTGCATGGTAACGGTGCCCAGAAGCACTGGAGGACATGAAAGACACACACGGCGCCCAGTGCTGTCCACCACCACCCGAGACTGGCAGTGGGGGCAGGGAAGACAGTAGCCCCTGGGCTAGCCAGTCAGAGGGAGTTCTAATGAAGGGATGAGTGACAGAGGAGATGAGACGTCTGCATGAATAAGTGCGGAACACAGGGCTGATGTGCTATGCTGCAGAAGCCCCCACCCTGCAAACAGAATGGCACACAGATGGGATTTAGTGAAACTGTCACTCCTGTCCCTGCTCTAACCCACAGGGATTTCTCTCACTGGCATGTTAGAGCCAAAAGTACTTGAAATGCAAGTATTGAGGTTTAATTTGCAGGAAGAAACACAGTAAGTTTTCTTTCTCCTGAAGTTGTTGGATAATAGAGTCCCAATGGGAGAGAGTGGAAGAAGGGCTGCAATTGCCTCCTTCAGCTTTCTATAAAAACACCAGTGAGTAGATGGAACTGGGCCTTGTGCTAGTTGTGACCTCACTGGTCTTTTCTCTTGGAGGGAGAATTCTGATCATAAGAGGCGAGCCGTGACTGAGAGCCAGGCTCTCAAGTTAGCCTGCTGGTAGCATCTGAGAGAGGTGGAACAGAACACTTTTCCTCTCTGCTCTTCAATTTCCTCCTCTACAAAAAGATTAGGATAGTACAAACCACAGGAGGAAGTTGTGAAGATTGAATGAGATAGAGCCTGTAAAACTTCAACCCATTAAAAGCCCTTGTTCATTTTCATTGGTATCATTATTTAAATGTAACCTTTGGTTGATGCAGCATCAGCAGAGGTGCCTGGCCAGGGGCCCACTTAATGCTCAGGATATAGTCTGATTCGCATGCTGCAGACACCACACCTGAAAGGCTGTCAGAACAGGGACTTTTCCCTTTGGGATGCATTTGTAAAAGGGCATCCTGTATGCTGTGTGTTGCCGATGATCTCTGAGAATATCGGTGACTGTGCCTGGACTTCACACCAAGCTCTATTGCTTCTTAAGCCTTCCTCTAATATCATTACATTGTTTCCCTCCCACACCCCTAAGCAGAAGCATCAGAGGACTGCATGACCACCTTATGGGGTTCTCAGCCCAGTGCCCTTCAGCCGGAGACTCGTTAGCAAACAGGTGGCTCCACTACCCTACTCAAACACCTGGACCTTCATCAAGACTCATTATTTTCATCAGAGCTGTATGTGTATATTTTTTTCTTTGCACAGCCTAGAACCAGATTAGCAGGTGTAGAACAGTACGGTTGAGCCTGATATGCAACCAGAGTCAGTCATTTCAGCAGCCCCTGGGAATTTTCGTAACCAATCTTGACAACAAACCTAAAAATTTCATACCACACTACGTAAGTCACTTATATATACTTCCTGATCATCTTTATTTTTTTAACTTAACAGTGAACCAAATACTAGAACAGAAGTAAAAGGCGTAAAAGAGGTGCTTTTGCCCTCTGGCTGCTCAAAACCACTTTCCATAACATTAATGAAAGCTGTATTCTCCAGGCTCGTCTGGCCATTCTGGTCTGCACAAGACCAGTGTCTGTTGAGGGGCCGGGCCATGCCTGCAGATGGAGCAGCTCTTCAGAGTGCTGCAGATAAAGACGTGCTCCAGGGCCACTGGTGTGATGACTCAACCCTTGTGTCCACTTAGTGTAGCTTCTTCCTAAGTGAGCCAGTTGCATCACATACTATTGTTAATAACCAGAACTCAGTTGCTTTTAATAGCAACTAGCCAACATACTTTTGCTACTTCTGATCATGGAGGAGCTTTGTGTTATTAGAATTCCCCCAAATTTCCAGTTAGGCATTATATATATATATTTTTTTTGCTCTAATAGGTCTGCGGGGTGTACTGAGTTTCAAGTGTGGATCAGCAGTACTATTTATCACTCAGGTGTTCTATGCACCCCAGTGTGCCCTCGAGCAGTCTGAATAGGCCAGGAAGGCCACTTGGCAACCTTCACAGTGGCTTCTTTCCTCATTTTGTAAGTCACTTTCATTTGGTAAACCCCTAACTTTTCTTTGAGTTTCTTCTTGACATCTGATAACTTGGTATCAGATGAATATCTTCCTGGAAAACTGCGATGCTTTTAAGCTATTATAATTATTTCATAGAAATATAGAAATATTGTTTTCTGCTTCCAGAAGTAGTGACATTTATTATTTTTAAATGCACAGAAGAAAAAACTTAAATATAGCTAAAATTATGTAAATACCCTGAAAAGGAATTATTTTCCCAAAATTGCTTTCAGAAATGAAAAAAGAAGAAAATCTATACAGAACTTAGTGTAAATACTTTGGACCACAAAATTTAGTTCTGTCATACCTGAGCCTAATCTGACTTCATGTGAACCTAAGATGTTTGTGGGTAACATTTAAGAATATCTCAAAGGAAAAGATAACCAGGGTATCTATGACAGATGTTTTCTTATACTTGTCAGTTTCATTTACTTGTCATCTATCACATATCATCATGATCCTATTTAATTTCTAGAATCAACCGAGATATAAACTATTCTGTAGCCCAAATTAAAGTTCCCTTTTGCCTTCAGAATAGAAGAGTAAATATTGGATAATTCAATTCAAATTATGTTACACTAAATAATACCTGTAACATATTTTATTTAATAATTTTTTTGTCTTAGAGTCAGTAATGGCAGAACCAGAGTTTACAGTTCATGTGTATTGCTCTTTAACTGTATATCGCCACAAACAGGATTCAAGTCGTTTAGAGACAGTTCTGCATTTCTAATTATTTTCCATTGCGTTGTCACTTTGTGGATATTAAATGCCCCAAAAATGTTAGCAATGGTCTTTTCTATAATTAAGGTTGGGAGTACATTTTTCAGCTTCTAACCTATGATGTCTTTAGGATGAGTGAAAACCTGTGAAAGAGAAACAGGTCAAGTGACATTGACTCCTTTCCTCCCAGAAATCAAGTTATTGGCGTCAGCATGGCAGAACTCAGGGTTTCTATTGTTCGTATTGATTCGTCACTTTTTCGGTCGTTTTCATCATTGAAGTAGCCTGTTGAATCTTTTCTCACTCAATTTGACAGCACTTTCTCTAGACTTGAAATAGGCTGAATGACTAATTTTCTTGTCACTTATATTTTTACTGATGTGAGACTTTGAGCGACAGTGTCACAGGGCATTTTCTCACTTGATGATTTACTGAAGGTGAGGCACACTGGGAGAACTGGAGAAGATGGAAATGGAAAATGCTACAATTAAGGATGTGCTCCTTCACAAATCAATCCCCGGAGAAGAACTGATTTGAACATTTCTAATAACAGTATACTCCAAATCCATTGAATGTGTGGGGCGTCTCAGATTCTAGGAGGGAGACCTTCAGCTCCTGACGCCGGAAGGACATGGCAATATGAGAACAGACCATCTCCAAAAGTCTGTAATTTAATAGCCTGAAGAAAATCTTTTTCTCATTTCCATTTGCTCTTATCATTTCCTCAGAATTATTCTTAAACTTGGTTATATGGGTATTTTCTTCTTTTTGAGCAGGAGTGGACTGTTTCTCTCCAGGAGTGTATCATTAGGACTTGAAACTTAATCTAATATCTTATACCTCCATGTGTTGAATTTCCTTTTCCAAAACATCCATTTTATTTGGTTACATTGTTCAGCAAAGTCATCCTCTTTACCCGTTACCAGGCTGTGACATTTACTTTCGATGATTCATTTATTAGGGGCCTTAAACAGTCCTAGAATTTAAATTTGCATTATATTGAAAGACAAAATTTTTGTGAAAATGATGTATGGCTTTAGGATGTAACTGGCATCCATTCCTGTCTTGCTCATTATGGAATTTTACCCATTTGTTTAGTTATTAAATGCCACCTGAGCCCACCTGTGGAGCATGTGCCTGTGGCAGGTCCCAGGGAAGTACATGGGAGCCGAGGCTCTGCAGGAACCCTGCTGCTCCTCCTTTTGGATGCTTCTCCTTTGGGGTCTGAGGAATGGCTGTCTCCCCCTCCCTCCATCTCCCTTGACTGCTCTTTCATGTTTGCCTACCCTCTGGTGAGAGTGGGAGTGGTTCCCCAGCATTGCATTCTCCCCTTTTCTCCTTCAAGATCATCTCCAAACCCATGACTCACAGCTCTTCAGCTCTGGCCCAGCCCTCTCTGCTAACTCCCAGTCAGCACTACCCTGAAGTTATTTCCCAGGAATCCCCTGAGCTCCTCAGACTCCTACCCTCAACCCTGCCTTCCTCCTCAGGTCCCTTTCTGTCCCACCCTCCTGGTCACTTACACCTTGATCCCAGGGTTTTGTCCACACTCTATCTCCATCTCTTACCCATGGTAACTACCCAAGTCCGGCTGGGTCTGCCCCACATCGCACAGCTTCCTCCCCTGCATTGTCTCCCTGCCCCATTGTCTCTCAGGCACTGATCAGGTCCTGCTGTTCATCTGTTTTAAAACCTTTGGAGATTCTCAATTGCCACTGGCTGGTGTTGCTTTTTCCCTTCTGTAACCGCCCCTTTGCAGTGTGACCAAGACCCACTCCTCATTCCCGTGAATCGCTCCATCCTCCAGCTTCCTAGAGCTCATCATCCATTTGTCTTTCCAGATATGCTCTGAATGCTATGAAGCACAAGACTATGTCTTTTTCATCCTCCAGCTGCTAGAACAGTCTCGGCACACGGTCTGCTGCTCTTCCTGTGTCTTCCATGAATAAATGATTCAGCCACTGTCTGCCTGGAGGGCTTTTGCTCTGCCAGGCCATCTTTCCATTTGTTCTCTCATGTGGCCAGTGAGGATCTTTTTATTAGCAGGCCTTCCTCTCAATACATAGTGTGCACTGTATACCACTAGGCATTCTGGGGAGCATTTTTTTTTTTGAGACAGGGTCTCTCACTGTATCGCCCAGGCTGTAGTGCAATGGCATGATGAGAACTCACTGCAGCCTCAATTTCCCAGGGTCAAGTGATCCTCTCACCTCAGCCTTCTGATAAGCTGGGACCACGGGCATGTGCCATCACTCCCAGCTAATTTTTTTGTTTTTTATAGAGTCAGAGTCTCACTATGTTGCCCAGCCTAGTCTCAAACTTCCAGCCCCAAGCAATTTTCCCACCTTAGTCTCCCAGAGTGCTGGGATTACAGAGGTGAGCCACTGCACCCAGCCTGGGGGCATTTATTTTATTGAGATATAATTAACAGACCATAGAGTTCACCCTTTTAAAATGTATAATACAGTGGCTTTTTATATATTCACTGAGTTGTGCCACCCTCACCACTTCCAATTCCACAACATTTTTATCACCCCAAAAAGAAACTGAATACCCATCAATAGTCATGCCACATTCTCCCCTCCCTCCAGCCCAGGCAGCCACAATTTCCTTTCCGTCTGTATTAATTGGCTTATTCTGGACATTTATATAAATGAAGTCGCACCATGTATGGGCTTTGGGATCTGACTTCTTTCTCTTAGTATAGCGTTTGCAAAGTTCATCCATGTCACAGCTGGTATCAGTACTCCATTCCTTTTTATGGCTGAATAATAGTTTATTGTATGATATATTACATTTTGTTTATCCGGTCATCAGTTTGCAGGCAAGGAGGTTGTTTCTGTTTTCTGGATGTAATTAATAATGTTTCTATGAGCATTTGTTGGCAAGTTTTTATGTGAACATATATTTTCACTTCTCTTGGGTACTGAACTTCTAGGATTAGAATTGCTAGATCATATGTTACCTTTTTGAGGAACTGCCAAACTGTTTTCCACAGTGGCTGCACTTTACTTATTTATTTATTTTGAGATGGAGTTTCACTCCTGTTGCCCAGGCTGGAGTGCAATGGTGCTCACTGCAACCTCCACCTCCCAGGTTCAACCGATTCTCCTGCCTCAGCCTCCCAAGTAGCTGGGGTTACAGGCATGCACCACCATGCCCAGCTAATTTCTTATTTTTAGTAGAGACAGGATTTCTCCATGCTGGTCAGGCTGGTCTCGAACTCCCGACGTCTGGTGATCCACCTGCCTCGGCCTCCCAGTGCTGGGATTACAGGTGTGAGCCACGGCGCCCAGCCAGTGGCTGTACTTTATATTCCTGCCAGCAAGGTATGAGGATTCCAGTCTCTCCACATCTCCTCCTCATCCTCACTGGTTATTGCTGTCACTTGATTACAGTCATCCTAGTAGATGTGAGGTCATATCTTATTATGGTTTCCATTTCCATTTCTCTAATGCCTAGTGGTGTTAAGTATCTTTTCATGTTTTTACTGGCCATTTGCATATCTTCTTTAGATGAACGTCTGTGCACATCCTTTGCCCATTTTTAAACTTGGTTGTCTTATTGTTGATCTGTGAGAGTTCTTTGTATATTTGAGATACAAGATCCTTATCACTAAATGGTTTGCAGATGTTTTCTCCTATTCTGTGTGTTGCCTCTTCACTTTCTTTGATTACTGTTCAAAACACTGCTCAAAAATGAAAATGTGCATCCTCTATTTATTTATTGTGCATCCTCTATTCCAAAAGCTGCCAGTAGTGGGGAGCAGCAGCAGAAATCAGCTAATTAATTTCCTAGTTTTGTAAAATATTCTTAGCCATTTCTTCTCTGAGCTCATACTCTGCCACTTTAGGGTCATTTTTTTTTTACTAGGTTTAAAATGCATCCATGGATATATTTTACACATTCAAAACAGGGTAGTATTCCTCAATCCATAGCTGTCGTTAAGTCATCTCATTTTTATATGTGTCTGTGAACCCAGCATCTGTCCTGTCGGAGGGTCTTGCCTGCCTTCTTGGGTGTAGCGCCTGATTCTCTGCCTCCCCGGAGAGGCCTGCTTCTGCTTCATTTCCTCTTCCCTTCATGCCAGGGTGTGTGTGTCACCCAACATGGCCCTCTCTCTGCCACGCCACAGTTCTTCATGGTTAGTCTCAAGGCCATTCTCAGAAGTTCTGGTCATATCAAGCCTGCAAGTAACATTCTTACCTTTTCCACATGCCTAAAAGATATATGTCATCTACCTCTGAAAATATGCAAAGAATAAGTAAGGTATTGAAACATTTGGACAAGCCCATTGATTGAATATATAGATGCCTGTCAGCATTGACCTCTTCCAAACTTGAGGACACTTGGGACCCTCCTTAAAGGTGTAGTTCCTTTAAGGGCAATATAGCAACTTAAGTGACATCATGTTGCTTCCTTGTCTCAAGCCATTCAGGCCTCCTGTGCCCAGGCCCAGGCTGTCTTTCAGCAGTACCTCCTGCCACCCTTTTACTACCCCATGGCTCCATTCTCTTTTCTCCTCCTGAAACATCCCACATTCCTTCCCACTCATGTCATTCTCTGTGCCTGAACTGCTCTTAACACTCCTTACCCCATTTCATCCCTGCTTGGTTAGCTCCTTCCCTCCCATCAGAGACTTCGCTGAGCTTGTCCCCCTCCTTCCTTCCTGGTACTGATGTAATGACAGTTTGCCTTATTCCCTGGACTTGTGTGCAGTCTGCCCACCTGCTAGAATGCAGGCTTGCTGGGGGCAGGAGTGGCATCTCTCTTGTTCCCTGGTTACATGACCATTACCTAGCACAGAGAGGCACACAGTGTATCTCTTGCATGGATGATCACTGAGTGAAGGTGGATTTGCTTTTTGAAAATGGCATAGCCACTTGAGATCCAATTCTCTGAGAAGACCAGGATAATGTATAGAAGTCATATGCTTAAGCCCGTGATTATATGTAGTATTCTGACCGTTCTCTGATTCTGCTGGTTTTATCATTCTTAATGCATAGTAATTCTAACAGCTGTAATTTTATAGAAATGGATTTTTATTTTTTGGAGCATTATCGCCCTCCCTGACGGGTGGCGTTTATGTCCATGTTTGAGTTGAGCTTTTTGAATCCCTTCTGTCAGAGTTCCCCACCACTTTCTGAAAATTTTGAGCTCTGACATTCTGGTCTAGTTCTGGAATGATATCTCAAAAAATAGCACTGTCTCTTTTCTGCTTTCTCTGTGCCTGAGTCAAATGGACTTCTCTGTAATCATCGTCAGCTCTAACACCCAAACATATACCTTTTATGTCAACCTTTGACTTGAAGCTCATTCTGTCCTTCTGATGGGTTAGAAAAGATTTCATTTGATAAGTGCTATTCCATTCTGGCCAAATTGCCCATTTTAATTATGAAATATTTATACAGACTAGAAGACATGTGTCATTTACATACACTCTATGCTTTAAAGAACACCAAAATATGTCCCTATACTGATATCCACTTGCACCAGCCAATGTATTTCAGACCCTCCCAGGTACCACCCCCTCCATGCCCCAGAGGTAACTCTAGGTTATTGTTTCCTTGCTCTTTATCGTTTTCCTACCTATGTATGTAGCCCTCAGCAATATGTTTCACTTAACCTGTTTTTAAAACATATATAGGCCAGGTAAGGTGGCTTAGGCCAGCACTTTGGGAGGCTGAGGTGGGAGGATCACTCGAGGCCAGGAGTTTGAGACAAGCCTGGGCAACATAGCGAGACCCCATTACTACTAAATATTTTTTAAAATAAGCCAGGCATGGTGATGCATGTCTGTAGTCCCAGGAGGCTGAGGTGGGAGGATTGCTTGAGTCCAGGAGTTCAAGGCCACAGTGAGCTATGATGGTTCCTCTGCACTCCATACTGAGTGACAGACACAGTGAGACCCTATCTAAAAATAAATAAATAGATAAATAAAAATAAATAAAATGTATAGAAATAAAATTGCACTCAGTGTGTTCTTCAGTTTTGGTTGAGCATTGTTTTCAGTTTTATCCTTCTTAATACATATGCCTATAGTTTGTTTATTTTCACTGCTATATAATATCCCATTGTGCAACTGCATTTATCCATGAATGTTAAAACTAGGTTCCTTTTTCTTTTCCGCTGTTGTCTGTAACATGTTATAAACATTCTGAACCAAGCCCATATGTACCAGAACTCACATACTGAGGAGCGGAATTGCTGGCCCACGGAGCACGTGCTCTTTCCTGGATAAGGTCAGATTGCTCTCCCAAGAAGCCAGGCCCATTACCTCCCAGCAGCAGGGTCTCGGGGCTCCTGTGCCTCACGTCCTGTCTGACATTTGGCATTATTACATATTCTATGTTTGGCCAGCCTGGTATATATAACATGGTATTTTGTTGTGATTTTCATAATTCCTGATCATTAATGACACTGGGCAACTTAATGGCCAATCATGGTTTATCTCCTGGTTGCCCATGTTTCTAATTGGTTATTTGACTTTTTCTTATGGATTTGTTGTTGGGCATTCGTTTTATATTCTGGCACCCACCCCTTGCCAGCTCTCAGTTGCAGATGCTTCCTCCCACATTCCCTGGTAGTGCTGCCTTCTTTACAGTAATGTTGTAAACAGGAGCTCTTACTTTGAATGTGTACCAGCCTTCTCCCTGTGCTTCATGCTTTGGTTTCTTAAGAGATCGTTCCATCCCCCAAGGTCATAAAGAGTTTGCCCCACACATTCTTCTAAAAGTTTTTATCACAAAGTTGTTAAAATCTGTGTAGAATTTTACTTCAAATTGAAATCTCTGACCTCTCCTTATAAGTTGCCATTGCCTAGACTATATCTAGCTGTCTCATAGCTTAAAGCAATGGACACAAATTTCAGGCATTCATTTATCCACTCAGTAAATATTACATGGCGTGCTTTTAAGCTAGGTGATATGGGTGACATGAGAGAATAAATTTCTGTTGACATAAATTTGATGAACCTGACTCATATAGTATCCTCAAGGAGTTTATTGAACTAAACGATGGTCCCAAAAAACATATGTCTGTATCCTGGTTCCTGGAACCTGTGAATGTTAACTATTTGATTCAGGCTGTGTACAGATATAAGTAAGTTAAGGATTTTGAAATGGGGAGATTATCCTGGGTTATCCAGGAGGGCAGTAAATCCAATGAGGAGTGTCATTTAAGAGAGACACACAGAATAGGAAGAGGCCGTGTAGCCATGGAGGCAGAGCAGAGTCATGCAGCCCCAGGAACACAGACAGCCACATGGAACTGGAAGAAGTATGAACAAAATCTCTCCTTCAGCCTCTGCTGTCATCTTGATTTTGGACCTGTGATCTCCTAAAACTAGTGAGGGAATAAATTTCTGTTGTTTTGAGCCACCCAGTTTGTGGTCATTTACAGCAGCCACAGAAGACGAACATAAGAAGCCTTACGATGGTCATACATAGTAGCTAGTTAGCCAGAGGTTTTCAACCTTTTCCACACCCCAGTGTTCTCAAGGGATGGAACGATGGCAGCAGAACCCAGGGATGCCAGAACTTTTGAGAAGTATGTGTGTGGACGGCTGAAGCGTCCCAGGCAGTTCTGAAACATGGCATTCTCTTCTCTGCAGATCACTGTCATGAACGTTAGAGTCTGCAGGGTCGTGAGAATGGCTAGCTCTGGGCTTGCTTGTGCCGGTGATAAGAGGCTGCATGAGTTCAGAAAGAAAACTGGGGTGGGTACGTAAACTGTCAGAGCACACACACCCTGACATCAGGAAGCTGACTGTGTCTGGGCCACTTTGCCAGTCTGGACATCATATCCACTCTTGGGAAATTTAGAGGAGGTTCAGGCAAGGATTTCAAGGGTGGAAAAAAGATCATCTGCAACGTAGCCTCTTTCAAACAGTTCTTTTTATTTCTTTGATAAACGAAGCTTGAAAGTGCTAAACAACAGATCAACAGCCCAAATAAGTAAAAAGAAATCAGAATGGAATCGTTGTTGTTTTGCTGTATTTTATAACGTCAGCATGGTCTGGGTATAGATGTAGCTGACACATACACACTCGTTTCACTTTGCAGGTTGGTTATTATAGCCCATGTCTATTAAAGTCCGTTCATTTGTCCTCATTTGGAGTTTAGTTTCCAACCTCACGCAAGATCTTGAACTTAACACCATTTATTCTAGAATATGTGATATTAGATGAAAGCAGTAAAGGTTACAGGACCTGGGCTCTATCTAGTCTTAATTCCATTACTGCGTCACTGCGATTCAAGAAAATTACTTGGACTCTCTGAGCTCCCATTTCCTGATCAGTAAAGTGGAGACCCTAGGACTTCCCCACTCATGAGGGTGTAGCTTGAAGGGGGTTTGCTTGCCGCAGAGCCTGACTAGCTTACCTATTACATTCTTTCTGCAACAGAACCCTAGGTCCACATGATAGAGGTGGGGAGCAGTCAATCCAGATTTATCGTGCCTTTCTTTTTGTGCTGGAACCCAGGTGGATGCTTCATAGGTAGGATTCTATTTAATCCTCACAGCTGTCTCGAGAACAGGCGTTGGCGTCCCAATTTTACAGGTAAGACAGCTGAGGCTGGGAGTCGGAGCAGCCTGCCTCCGCAGTCTCACGTGTAAAATGGGGACACCAACACCTGGCAGGGGAAAGAACAGCTGGGATTCAAACCCGCCTTTCTTACGCCAAATACAGGCTCCTTCCTGACTGTCATGCTGCTGCTGTCATTTCTAAAAATTAAATAATAATGAGAGTAAAGTTGGGGGACACGTTCAGATTCTCAGACTCACAGCTCTGCAGATTCAGCAGGGTGTGTCTTGAGAGTCTCAATATGTTCTCTTGGAAATGTTTGCTAAAATGTAAAAGACATATAGCCTCTTTAGTAAAGTAGGGGAATGTTATTAATTTTTTATTTTTTATTTTAGAGACAGAATCTTGCTATGTTGCCAGGCTGGACTCAAACTCCTGGGCTCAAGCGATCCTCCCACCTCAGCCCCCTGAGTTGCTGGGACTACAGGCCTGGCTCTTAATCAAAATTCTTGATAAAAATTCTTATGTGAAAATATGGACAGAGTGAGTGGCTAAAGAAACTCAGAAATATCCAGAAGCCAAGATGGGTTGCTGGTTAGTAATTTGAATGTTCCCTGAATTGAGTAATCAAGGGGAAAATTGCTCTTTAAAAAAGTACTTTGCTGCATATGGCTTTTAATGAGATAGTAATTCGGAACAGAAATAAAAGTTGTACATTGGTTAGTAGACTTTTTAAGAGAACAAAAGGGCCATGGCTGGTATTCAAACAGGGATCAGATTTGTGACCTGGTGCCTCTTTCAGTGAAAGGTCTTTGACTGTCCACAGATAGACGTTCTTTCAGCGTTCACTTCACATTTTAGCATGTCTTACATGTGAAAAGCTTACAAGCATTTTGATGTCTAAACTATAAATGCTCTTGGTTATAAAAGCAACCAGCATTGAAACCTTAAGGATATTAGGTGAGACGATGTCAGATGATACTGCTCCAGATTGCCCTTGCTAGCAGTTCTACTAATTTAAATTCAGTTAAGATCCCAGGACTATGTTTTTTATGGCTACTAAAAGAAATGATTTTTGGCACCCGTAAGCTTCTTGCCTGTTTCTAAATGCTGCCAGAGCTAGGGGGATATTTGTTTTCTCTTTGTCAGGGTGTTTACATGCCCTGGCTTGGGCCATGAGTGAAAATGTATTTGACGATCTCCTGGTCTCACCCCAATCCCTAATGGATGTTTGTCTAAATGACAGCACCCAGTTTAGCACTGTTAACACTCCAGTTAGTGGGCAGGAGAGTGTGGGCTGTGTGTGACAGTTGGGGGCATGCATGGCAGGGTTAGGAACCTTCTATGAAGGAAAAACTTCCTCCTCCAGGGTCTAGTTCTGGAAGCACCTTTGTATTTTCTCTGTCTCCCATACTGCCTTAATTTAGGAGTTGGACCATAAATATTCACTGAATCAGAGAATCTCACAACCTCATTATTATTCCTCTAAATATAGTGGTGGACTTTCTCTAAGGAGCCCAGATCTCTCAGCCTTGACAAGGACAAGCTTATGACAATTGGATAGTGCCATCCAGGATCGGGATGGTGGGCTGCCGTCTGGGGTCAGTTCGTATGGTATTATGCAAAACGTCCCTTTGTAGGTTTGATCATGAGCTTGATTAACATAGCAAGCCTCTTTCCAAATACGTGGCTTCCGTAGGGTAGTTAGCAAAATGCACCCGCATTTCTTTTTTGTTCCCCATTGTCCCAAGCACTGTATGTGGATGTGTTGGACGCAGTGGGGCCTTTCAGGAAACAGCAGGATGATGCTAGGCAGAGCATGACAGGTCTTCAGAGGGACGTGCCTGCTCTAACCCAGGCCCACAAACAGACGACCGCCTGAAAGGGGGAGCCATGAATTGAGCGTTGACAGCGGGCCACGGCGGTCCGTAGGCTCAGGTGGTTGTCAGCCATAAGTTTAGCTCAGCTCTTTGAGTAATTTGTCACGCCTCGCTCAGCCCCTGCTGGGCCAGCACGTGCCAGCTTAGTGTCAGAGTGCCTGTTCGCCAGACGGCCACTCAGGCCTAACGTCCTGCTGTTCCCCGGACCAGCGGCTTGCTGGGGCCATGCACGGAGGGCCGAGCTGTGGCGACAGCCAAGTGCTGTGCAGAATAAGTGTGTTCATAATGAGACGTGAATGGCATTAGTGGGTCCCTCTAGAATTGGGCCTGAGCAGGCGCCTCTCGCTGAGGAAGTTTGGCAGCCTGTTCATTAAGGCGAGTCACCAGGAGTTCAGCCCACAGTTGAGAAGCCAGTTCAGACTCACGCTGCCCAGGCCTTGGGCAGTTGTGCCCATCTATATAAAAGATCATATATCATTAGAGGGGCCACTTTGGAAATCTTCAAATTCATTTTCCTTGCTTGAGGTTGCACAGAGCAAGCTTAAGGAGAAATTCTGGCAGCACACTGTCCAGTAGTGCTTTCCACAGCGACAGGCGTGTCCTATATCTGTGCAATCCAGTATAGAACCCCTAGCCACATGCAGCTTTTGAGTGCTTAAAATACAGCAAATGAGGCAAAGCAACTGAATTTTATCTTTTTATTTTAATTAATTCAAATTTAAAATGAGATAGTCATGTGTGGCTTGTGGCTACTGTATGGGATAGCACTGCCCTAGAATGCCTCTGGTCTCCTCATGGTATGAAAATATAACTACACATATAACTGAAGGAGTAGGGAGAGGAGGAGCCTGCATTTAGAGATCAGTGTGCATACTTTGCCATAAGAAAGCCAAAAAGTATTTGCTCATTTAAAAACACTTGCTGTATTGAAAGCTGTATTGAAAGCCAAAAAGTATTTGCTCATTTAAAAACACTTGCTGTATTGAAAGGGCATAATTGTCACCAACGTCTGTTTTTAAAGAGGCCATTTTGAAAAGATAGTTTTAAAATGTAGTGAGAAATGCTAGTTACTTTTTTCCTCTTCAGGAGTTGCAAATAATAAACTGATGGTGATCCACATTCCCTGTGTTCCTGGAGAATTAGCATGATTTTCAAAATGACTGAAACATGTCTTTTAACTTTTGCATTGATAATGAGGCAGGGGAAAATGAGACGTCATGCGGACTTCCCCAAGTGTTAATTCATAACGTCGTACGTGCAGCGCCTCCATCCATTGTCGGATTGTTCTGATGTTATCCTGTTATTGGAAGTGCATGATTCACCTTCTGAGGAAACAGAAGCCACACACAAAAGGGGAAGATTTGCTTTCTGCCCTGTGAAAGCCTGCCACACGCAGGGGTCCTATTAAGACAGCTGGAAAGTTGCTTCAGCGTGTTACGCTTGTAGGTTTTATTGGTGACTGGTTTTTGATTACACATTTGAATGCTGTGTGTTCCAGACTGCAGTTTTAATTAAAAGGCAGTAGTCTTTTTTCAAAATTGCACTGTGCACTCTCGCTAGATTCTCTCACATAGTAGTTCTTATTTTCCAATGTTCACAGCTTGTCTTGGTTAGAGGCTCTGATGCCCCTTCAGAGTATATCTTCCTACCCTTCTCTCTTCCCAGTAACTTACATCTTCCTATTTTTAAGAAGTGTCTGCACTGTCATATCACCAAGTTGCTTGAAGTATCAACTCATGTCAGTAGGCTAAGAATGTTTTATCCATTGAAATAGGACGTAAAAGATCCATCATTGTCAGTGAAAGAGACATTATTGCAATCAATGTCTCTTGTTTTTGTTTAAATCAACCCTAGTCATCTTACGATGTTATTCTGCAACTATTGGCTTACGTGTTTTTTAGTGATACTAGTATTGAATGCAGTTAAAGTCTAAGAGAAACTTGGGTCTCAAAACCAGAATTTTATTGTTAATTGTGACTAATATTTACTTTTCTGCAAGCTGATAAAGAACCTGCAAGATACTTTTTTTTTAACACAGAAAAGTAAAAATTGCACAACGGTAGTAAAAGTGAATTCTGTCACTGCTCTGCATTGCCACTTTGTCTGCGCACTTGTTTCCTTAACCGATTACCGCAGCTATGAAGAGCGAGCTCTGTATCTCGAAGCAATAATTCAGAACCACCGTGAAGTAATGACATTCGAGGATTTCGCAGCCCAAGTCTTTTCTCCCTCTCCCAGCTACTCCCTCAGCGGAACGGGTGAGTGTCTACATTATTCTTCTCTCTCGCGCTTAAGATGCATTCGAGCAGCAGATGTACACCTGTTTTTCACAGATAAATGCTTGCAAATTTAAGAAGAGCATTCTCCCTCTGAATCAACTAATGAATATCAAAAGGAATGATGACATTCATTTTAATTTGTTTTGTATTCGAGCTGTTCACTCAGTTCCTTTCTTCAGCTATCCTGTTAACCTTCAAATCTAGCAAGGTTAATGAACTTTTTCTCAGTAATGTGCTCCGGTTCATTCAGGAGTGTGGGTTTCTTGCTGAGCTGGGAATATGTTGTTTAAAAGCGATGCCCGAATCAGTGCTTACTTATCAAAAAAGAGTTCCTCACAGTGGAAGCCGTTGCTACTAATGCTAAATGGGGATTATGCTGCCGAGATATGAGGGTCAGGGATTAATGCAGGAGACACGGAAGGACAGTGTCCCGGGGTCCATCATTACAGCAGTGCAGTGTGCATGTGTCTCTCTGGAGTGGTCTGTGTCATGTGGACAAGGCGCCGACTGGAGCAGCACCTGGTGTGGAACCCGTTTAGAAACTAGCTTACAATAATTTTTATTTATTCGGGCCAGTGGAAAATTGCAAAAGTGTCCTTGGATTTCCTTGTTTTTACGTTTTTGTTCTTTTTATATTTTCAGTTTGGGGGGAAAAAATACATGTACTGCCACTTAAACAGATTATATGATTACTGTGGATTTTTTCAAATAATAGAATTATTACTTGTAAATTTCTGCATATAATTACAGAATAATTGCCTTTCAGAGAGCAAATGGGATATTTAGCCAACGCATGTTGAAATTCTCAGTGAGGAGCTTCCTTCATCTTCCACTGCTTTAGATGCAACTGTTACCGTACCTAATAGATTTCTAACCTGTGTCAATTGTCTCTGAACACTGCCTTACTTCTCCTATTCTGACTTGTTAACAAATATCTTACACACAAAGTGAAAAAAAATTAAATCCAGTGAAATAAATCACTTACAAATAAAATCAGCCATGCATCATTGTTTAACATCGCTGGCCTCAATCCTTGCCTCTCGGAGCTTTGTTGGGAGATAAGAGGGAGAGGCATGCACTTGCGCAGGGAGCCAGGAGCAGCAGGCAGAAGGCTTGGGAGATAAGCAGGCTGGCAGAGGTGCGGGAGCCGCGCAATTTGCATAATCACGCCTCTGCTTCCTGGTGAGGCGTCAAGGAACACTGGGATGGCCTCTATTGATCTTTGTTGAACTGGAATACTAAGCAACATGAGAAAAGCTTATAACTTAAAGCTTTGATTAATGTTTCTTACATTAAAAAAGTAGAACAGCTGTGAATTGAATTCTTTTATACACTCTGCCAACATTCTATCTAAGACAAAAAAAAAAATCCGTTTCAAGGGAAATGAAGATTTCATACTTAGTCTGGCTAGAGATTTTAAATCGTTTCTAATTTTTCAGTGAAAGAACATGAGGGATCTGTAGCAAAGCTAATTTTAAAAAGATCTCATTCAGCTTTTTCCCACCCTCATGAGATTATTCCCATCTTCGTAAGGACTTGATTTTTCAGTGCCAGTTAGTTTTTTTTTTTCTTTTAGCTCTTGAGAAGGCTTTTTGTTTCTTAAAATTAAAAAGGTAAATAATAACTAGATGTTTAAATTCATTAACTCAACTGTTACATTCTTAAGATTATTGATTAAGATGTTATCAAAATGAATAATGATGGACTTTTTTTCTATGTATATTTTAGCCTCTGTGTAAACTAATTTGATCTTTTCCAAAAGTCTATAATTATTTAAACCAGTTGAGATGAGCTGAGTGAGATTCTAGGAGCAATTTGAGTTTTTAAGAACTCTACCTGGAGAGGATTGTTAATAGGCTTTTTCAGGAACATCATATTTTGAAAAGTACTTAGCAGAATAAAGATTCTGACAGCATGTGAGGGTGGGCATTGGAACTTTTATAAATGGAACGTGAAACCAGACGTGGACTATCAAGACAAATGCTACTCCCTCCACTTTTCAAATTAACAACATCAGCATTACATTTCATAGTGTTCATGGTTTAAGGTATTCAGTGTTGAGTGGGAAATTTTTTAGACATCTGTCATACCTATCCTTAAATGTGATTTTTAAATCTGGGTATAATGTTCTGCTTTAATTCTTTGCATATCAGCTCATAAAGCTGAGTAGGAAGGAACTGGATATAAACTTGATTTGAACTGAAATGTGGGGCAGTGCAGTGAGGACGGAGCATTTCAGCACCATAGACAAGCACGTTTTCAGAAGCATCTTCTCATTTACATACTGGCTTCGCTTTTGAGGAATCCCTGTCCCCTATCTGTTACTACTTCTACAGATGAAAACATTTTTCATTTGTTTACACTGTTATGTTCTTGGGGCAAGTATAATCAAACCCAGATGAGCCAGCCAGCTTAAACTAAGAAATTGAGGTGAAGTCTGTTCTTCCAAGCAACAAGCCAACTGGAAAAATTGACCCTGAGCGGCTTAAGCTCCCACAGTGCACTTAGGACCCAATCAGACCATCTCTGGCCCTCAGTGTCATCAAAGCAGGGCCTTGGGCTTGGGCTCACATGCATATGCACAATCTGAGGAATTAGGAGCTCCTAGGTTTTCTTTGTGTCCTCACCACAAGGGGTTTTACTGTTAATGAAGAGGGAGCGTCACCTGAACACTGCATTCATTCCACACTGTATCGGTAGCAGCAAGCTAGAAAGCAGCATGCAGCCCCCACTTCTAGAGGGAAAGCCCCAATATCAGCCTTTAAGACGGAGGTAAAAGGAGGAGATGTGCTCAATGGGAGTGGCCTGTGCCTGAAGGTTCCACTGTTGGAAAATGCCCTTTGCCTCTGACTCTGTCCATTCAGGTGCTGTTACCCATCCACCCAATGAGCCCTGTAGGGCAGGTTGGCCAGGTGAACAGGCTTCCATTCAGGATGCACCCTCAACTACACTTGGTGGTATAGTGGCTAATATATGAGTGCTCAGCTTTTTTCAAAGAGCTTTCAAAACAAAATCTATTTTCCTAATCAGAAAATATTTTTAAAAACCGTCATCTACCTTGTATCTATTCCATCCATTACTTGTATTGATAACACCTGACATGTAATAGGTATTTCAACTACTTTTTTACTTAGCCCTATAATTTACCTTCCTTTTTTGACCAGAAATAAATAATCTAAATAATCTAAAAGGTAGCCAGGATTAAAATATTGGTTGCAATTAACATATATGTTTTCTGCATAAATACATTTACATACACACATATACATTTCTCTCACACACACACACACACACATATTGGGGTGGGAGGCTAAATTTGTGTTTTCAAACATATCCCCAAGAAAGAGGGACCAGCAAAGAGGCTGTGAAAGGGTTAACTGGAATGGGCACCCTCCACTGCTGGGAGCAGCAGAGAGGCCGAGAAAGGGTTAACTGGAATGGGCACCCTCCACTGCTGGGAGGGACTGATGTAATCACTGCAGCTCACAGCCAAGTGCATCTGTTCACCATGAGGTCATTCTTCTGCATGCTAATGATTTGGAAAATCAAGTCTAGTGTTTGACATTATCGAAAAAGATATAAATAGTGTGAATCTCTACTTTTTAGAAGTTGCTCTTATAAACGGGAAAAAGGAAACTTTACATTGGACCTGAGATTTTTTTTTCAGAACTACCTCAAAGATTGTGTCTGCGTCTTAAAATCTTGGAGGAATCCACTTGTGTCTGTTGATAAATCAATCCCCAAATCACCATTACAGTCACAGCTAGCAATCTGGTAGCCAAGGGCTACAGGTATGACTCATTTAATATCTAATTTTAAGAATTTCCAAGTGCCTTGGTCAGAAGTTCATAAAGATGGATTTTTCCCAAAGAACGTTCAAAACCAAGTTAAATGAGTGGTTCTTCTCAAAATACCCAAACTGGCTGGTGTTTGCTGAAGATGCCAACACTATCAATATTGCTATAGAGAGCCAGCAGAGGGAGCACAGATCTTTGTTTATTTGTTAGCCCTGCATAAACATAGCGTTTGATTTCTCCAAGATATGGTCAGAATACTTCCTCCTTTATGATAGGCTGGATTATAAAGGCTCCAGGATTTAGAACAAGTGGGAGAAAATTCCTCACCATGCTTCATCAGAGTCTGCCACTTTCAATGTAGGTCGTATTTGGAGCTTAAACCAGATTAGTCTGAGTCGGTCTTAGGATGCCATTGCCATTCCTGCTATTGCACAAAACAGCAAACTTTCATCTTTCACACAATTGCATGGACGCCCTTGTGGAAAGGCTTATCGTGCCACTTACCTAATGAAAAACACTTCTGTAGTTTTTCTTCTGCACCACAGTCATTGTGCTAAGTTTGCAGAACCTTTACCAGAAGACTCTGCCTGGTGTCACTGAGTCATTTTGGTGGCCAATAAAATCTTCTCCTAAAACTGCAGATGGAGGCACTTAGGTTACACATTCGCCCCAAAGCAAATCTGCAATGTAGACACTACATAAACTCCTCTTAGAACTCACCAGCCTTTGCCCAAAGGGGTATGGCTACAGCCAGCTTTTGCTTGCTAAGACCTCCACACCATATGCAGGCTTCTCATCCTGCATGCAATCCTGACAGGTAATCTTCCTTGGCTCTTTCACCAGGCAGTTAATAATCAAGTTAACTCCTAGAAACAACACAAGTAAATCCTACCCTAAACCCCCAAAAAGAGTTTCCCCGCTCATTGAAAGCATAGTCATGTGACAGATTCATTCGTATTCTTTCTCTCCCTGTTAAAGTGGTCTTAATACGGTTTTAATTAATAGCACTTCTTTTAAATTGTATGTGTTCAGCTTCCCCATAACTTTGCTGAAGCCAGCAAAGAATATCATAGAATGTTGAACTAGAAGGGACTTCGGAAAAGGTCATGTCTAACCCCGTCACATTAATTTTGAGCAAGCTGAAGACCAACCCATGAAGGGACCACCAAAGGTCATGGGCAAGTTGGAATCAGGGCCAATCCAACCTTCACCTCCCCATTCCACATGGAAATGCCAGCCCTGTGCCCACCCTGTAGCGATAATCCCATAAGCAGAGCCATGGCTACTAGCTCTTAATTAATACTAAAGGCCAGAATCAAATTTTACTCTTCAGATAATCCAGAAGTTTTCCCTTTTTTGAAGCAGGGTCTCACTCTGTCACCCAGGCCTGGATTGCAGTGGTGTGATCACAGCTCACTGCATCCTCCCCCTCCCAGGCTCAAGCTATCCTGCAGCCTCAGCCTCCTGAGTAGGTGGGACTACAGGCATGAGCCACCACATCCAGCTAATTTTTGTATTTCTTATAGAGACGGGGATTTGCCATGTTGCCCAGGCTGGTCTTGAACTCCTGGGCTCAAGTGATCTGCCTACCTCAGCCTCCCAGAGTGCTAGGATTACAGGTGTGAGCCACTGTACCCAACCCAGAAGTTTTCTTTAAATACAAGTCATCTTATATCACCATCTATTCAGTAACTCAGCCATCCCACTCAGCACCCTCAGCACACGCTGGCTACAGTGTTGCCACACGTCCTACAGACAACCGCCTTGCACAGATGTTTCTTCCACTCCCATAATCCCTTCTGGATGCAGCCCAAGTCTTCCCTCACTCATAACTGGCTCGATTCTGACCACTTCTGCTTTGTTTTTTTTCCATTTACAATGTATTCTTCTTGGAAAGATGGTACCACATTGATAGAAAGTTTTTTACCAGCTATAATTCCATCACCAAGACCCAGTGGTGCTCAGCTCTGGCTGCATATTGGAATCACCTGTGAAGCTGTAACGATACTGATACTTGAGTCCTTCCACTAGATTCCGATTTATTGGTCTGGGTGTGGCCTGAGCATGGAATTAAAAAAAAAAACTGAGGGCATTTTAATATGCAAGCAGGACTGAGAACCACTGCCCTAAATCATCTCTGTCATATGTAGGTCTTCATTTTAGTGCCATCTAACTTGTGATTATGTATATCTTGATTTTCCCTAGCATATTTAAGCCTTATCCTGTGTGTGTGTATTCTATCCATAATGGACTGTGAATTCTTTAGAGAATGGTGCATGGGATCTCTGTCCTACGTGGAGCAGGATTAAATAGAAAGGAGAACAGAAAGGAATCAGGCTGTTGCTTTAAGCAGCACAGGTGTGTCTCTAGACCGCAGATGTGTGGGCCTGATGCAAGATGCAGAACAAACACACGTAATTATGTTTCATCTGTCCCCTCCTTCCCAGTGTCTTAGTGAAAGTGGACCACTGACAAGCAATCCGATCAGAACCCGTTGTGGAGAGAGGCAGGGGAAGCCAAGAGCCGACAAATCCACAGACCAAGTAACTGAAACTTGATTCGAGGTGCTTTCATGGATGGTCTCGAGGGTTTTAAAGGGAATTATTGATCGCCCTGTTTAGCACCACTTTAGGCTTCGTGCCTCTTCCTCCCTTTGTTCTTTTAAAACTTTCTTACTCTCCTCGGTGTCAGCTCTGGAAGGCGAAGGAAAGAGATGAGACAAGCATTCTTCTCATTTGCTTGGCTAGAAAAGCATTGCTGCTACCTGCCAGATGTTACCATCTCTGACGTGGCCCTCCTTGCCCCTGGAGGCTGCTGAGCAGGACTGTGCAGGTCACTTCAGGCAACACGAAATAAGGCTCTGGGAACCTCAGGCAGGCCTGTGTCTCTCCTTCCCTTGTGAAGCTTGAAGTCTTGCTGGAAAAAAGCAGATACTCATGAGTCACAAAAACGGCTATTTATTAATAAGCCCAGATAAGTTTGCTCCACGCTATAACCACATGTCAAAAAGATACCCAGCCAGCCTGAGATTTCCCTGCGATGGGCCATGCCATTTGCCTTGTGACTCTGAGGAGAATGAAAACTTACCTCTTGTGTATTAGATTTTCTACTAAGCATCCTGCCCGCTGCTTTGGAGCCTCCCCACGCTGCCTAAGGTCTGAGAACTGGAAAGCCCATGGACAAGAACAATAAGATACAGGATAGTAAATTGAGAAGAGCAGAGAGGAAAAAACCATGTTTCAGAGCCACTGTGGGGACAGTGACAACTCCTGACAACCCCGAGGCTGGTGCTGGGGAATATTCATAGGTTCCCAGAATAAGAAGTGGCCTGGGGTCGTTCATTCCTTGCATTGAATCTGTTGCTCTGGCAGAATTCTGAATGTGCGGCGTTTTCTGTGAAACACTGCGTGAGGTTCTGGGTTCACAGTCCTTACAGGGGTTTAAGTGCAGGTGACATCTTCCTCCTGCCTGACTGCTAATTACAGCTCAGGGGATGCTTTAGCAGTTGCCAAGAGATGGCTGGCAGGTACCCGGAATTTTTCTCGGAGACAGTTTTTGGAAATGACTCTTAATGAAAGTTTATTTGAAATAACCTTGAAAATGTGTTTTGGAAGAACCTGGAGCTCCCGATACCCCAGTTCATGTTCCTTGTGAACTGTGACCGTGGCCCTCAAGTACTCCTGGCCCAGCAGGTGGTACATGCACAACCTCAGCTGCTGAGGGGCCTCCTAGAAGACTCAGCGGTTTTGCTTAAATTCCTCTTTAGCAACAGCCAAACCAAGCAGAGGCCAAATGGAACCTCTTTTACAGTTAAGTCTTCGGACAGAAAGAAGACAGAATATTTCATACTATCCTTTTCCAGAAAGATACAGGATGGTAACAGGAGCTAGACCTGTGACTAGCTCAGGTTTTCTCTTCATAGAGAAAAGCCGGTTCCTTTTTACCCATTAGCCTTTAAAGGCCCTTAAACAGCTGGAGGATCAAATCCCTCAAAAATAGGAAACATGCCTGTCCATTTTGAAATAAATAACTTTATGCATTTACAGCACTGATGTGGCCAAATTCACTTCTCGGCACATAAGAAACCTAGTAGCATCACGGTGGCGAATGCCAAGAAAGAATAGGGAAACGTTTTGTGACCACTTCAAGAATATAAGACAATAAAATCCAGATGCATTGAAGACACGTTCCACCTACCTGTGCCCCACACAGAGGTTCCTCTTGCCTTCCCCATAGCACTCAGCTGTGACCTGTGGTGGGAACCAGTGGCCTCCACCATCCCAGCATCTCTCTTCTCCTGTATGGGACTGTGTGATCTGTGAGATTGCCTGAGGATAAGGAAACGCAATCACGGGTCTGGCTTGGGAAGGTTCCACTCCCCCATACCCCTGATCTCAGGCAAAACAGAAAGCGCGTACACCTCGCCTTGCCATTGCTGCTGAATGTGTTTGGGCAGACCCTGCAGTCAGCATGCATCCCAGAGCCTGTACGCGGTCATTAGGGAAGCCTTGCTTCCTAGCTACATCCCAAGGGTACAGAGAAGCAGCTGGAGAAACAGCGCAACTCCAGTTAATACCACAGCCCCCAGGTGACATCTGAGCATGCAGCTTCGTGAGGCCAGGCACTCCAGACCAGGATGACAATCGCTGACCCAACAGCATCACACGTGAGAGTCCCAGAGGAGAAAGGGATCGCCACAGAGAAGGAAGAAGGAGGCCAGCAGAGGGAATCTGCAGCCCGTGAGGCTAACTCCACTCTTTCTCCCAGTTACCCAATGCTAGCAACTTACTAGAGACCAAATTGAGATATTAAAACTCAGGTCCATTCGAGACCTGGAGACACAGAGGCACACACCTTTGCTGCAATTTAAATAGATGGGAACTGCAGCTTCACTCCTCAGAGCATCTCATAAAGCCCACCTAAGTTGGTTTTCAGATATTCATCCCATAAATGTTTACTAAACACCAAATATGCCAGATGCAGAGATGGGCAAGATAGACAGCAGCCCTCCCTTCACTAGAGCCCACCTTCCAGAGAGGGCAGGAGCTGCTGTCAGCAGCTGATGAGTGGGGAGGAGAGAAGACGACAGGAAAAGGGTCTCAGGAGTGCCACCGAGAAAACCAACATACCTGGGGTGGGGGAGCACTTGACAATAGGGGATCAGAGCAGGCCTCCCTGAAAAGGTGGCGGGTAAGAAATGACAAGGAGGGAGGGGCAGGAAAGAACAGGTGAAAGGGCCTGAGGCAAGGAACAAGGAGCCCAGCCTGGTTAGAGCTGAGCTAGCCAGGGGTGGGCAGGAGGAACAGGAAGGCCAGACTGGCCTTGCGGGCGGAGGACGAGACCTTGGCTCTTGCTCTGGTGAGGTGGGCAGCACGCAAAGGCTGTGAAGCAGTGGAGTGCCATGAAATGACTCTTCCACAAAAGCCAGTCTGGCCTCAGTGGGTACAGTACACTGTGGGGGTTGGGGACAACTTCCATGACCATTTACTCGCCATGTATTCCCATCTCTGGGCACACAGCAGGCGTGTCATATGTGTCTGGTGAATGAACGGATGTTATGCTCATGCAAGACCATAAGCGGTGTTCTGCCTGAAAATTCCCTGGGGACACTAGAGGGGCCCTCAGTGGTGCCCCCTCACCCCAGCACCACAGAACACAGCTCCTATCCTGGATTGCCCAGAGAGGCAGAACGTGGAGCTGGGCCACATGTCCCACCCTGCCCTCAAGGCCCTGCAGACCCCGTGAGGTCCAGTGGTCATGAGCACAGGTGTGCACGAAGAATCGTGCAGATGACCATCCCCACTACACAGAAAGTGACTTCAAGAGACTTTAAACACCTCAGTGATGCAGAAGGGCAAGAATGGGAGGCTGAGGCTCCCTGGCATTGTTTCACTCTTATAAAAATGGTCTCCAGGACTCTCTGTGAACTGCAACCATTCTTTATGTATGTGTAGAGATTTGCAATTTACTGCATGTTTTCCCCAGAGTCTCCCTTCCATCGGACAATATGTCTCTCTCTGACAGTTGAGGAATGGAAGCAGGCTGGTTTTTCCGTCACCAGGTCACTGGTCATGTCCAGACCAGGGCTCGAGCAGCTAGGCCTCTCTGTTCTCAGACAGGACTCAATGCTCCACCCTCCAGTCCCTGCCTCTCCCTGCCTGCTGTGGGGACCCACCCACAGGAATGAACAACCCGGTGGAGGGGAGGAGCCCTTCTTCAGCGGCAATGGCAAAACGTTCCTCCCCAAAGGCAGAAAGGACTGTTTTCTAGAATGTATGTCCTGTACAATTTGTACAGTGGCAAAGGTACACCCACCCACTTTGGCACAGATAACTGAGAAATTTAACTAAAGGGTTGCCTACTTTACAATTCAAATGGAGCACCATAAATAATTCACACATAGAAAGTATCTTAATTATGGGCCAGAATTGCTTTCTGAGGACAAGACAGTTTTTATTGGTAAAACTACCAGATACTTCCATTGCTTCTGCAGTGTTTGCTCAGACAGCTCAGACAAATACCTAGAACTCACCGTCCTCCCACAATCACCATAGACTTAGCTGCTACATTTTCTTGAGCTGTTGATTATTAGGGAAATTTTTAAAAAGTAGTTCTGAGTGGTGCACGCACTCCCAGTGTGTCTTGGGACAAATCACACGATAATCCTACGTCACCTCCCCAGTCAATCCTGAGGTGCTTTAAGACAGGTCAATTCAAGTTAGGATAAACCAGGGAAAACAAGTCACTGAGAAGCAGTGTGCCCCCGGTGGGGTGGCCCTGTTTGCTTTGAGGGTGGTGCAAGTTTGGGGGGTGGCACAGCAGGAGGGGTGCTGGTGGCATCTACAAAACCTCATTGCTGCCACCCTCATTCCCCTGCTTGCCTGGGTGCCCCCAGGGGACTTTTTCCCTGAAATCTTGGAGCCATTTCTGTTGTGTCACTTTTGAAGTCATGAAAACAGTAGTGCCACCCAGACCACCTTCTGTTCTATTTTGCCATTTTAAAAAACAGATCCAATTCACATATCCTACAGTTCAGCCATATGAAGTATACAAGTCGATGTTTTTGATCTATTCATAAGTTTGAGCAACCATTATCACAATCAAATTCTGTAACATTTTCATCCCCCTTTAAACAGTCTGCCAATAGTCAATCCCCCTTCTCCCCACCCACTTTTCAACCCTAAACAACCACGAATCTACTTTTTGTGTCTATGGACTGCCCATTCTGGACATTTCATATAAATAAAACCATCCTATATGTGGTCTTTGGTGGCTGACTTCTTTCTCTTAGCATATTCTCAGGGTGCCTCCGTGTGTAGCCCATTCCATTTATTTTTATTGCCAAATATTCCACCGTACAGGTAGACTGCATTTTGTTGGTCCATTCATCAGTTGATGGACATTTGAGCTGTTTCTACTTTTGGCCACTGTGAATTTTTCTGCTGTGCACGTTTGGGTCCTGTGTGGCCATTCACTCACGTGAATTCAGTCTGGTAAAATGCAGAGCCTTCCCATGGCTAAGTTGCAATGGAAATCTTGGTATTTATGTTCTGTGAGAGCGAGCGGGTCTGGAAACCTTTTTTAATGATGGCCTAACAAGAAGTTGGCACCAAGCTATTAATTTTAAATGTATAATTTAGTTTAATTTAGTCATAGATTCATACAAGTACATTATAGTCATGGAAGAGAAAGAAAAAAATGCCAGGAAATTTTTTTTTTTACCAATGATCCACCTGCTCACTTAGCCCCTGCACAGGAGCAGCGTGCATACAGGCACACGCTCCACGCACTTTCCCTTCCTCCCTCCCTTCCTGCCGGTCCAGCTGTCCCAGCTTTCAGCTTCTGAACCAGAGTTGATGGGCAAGACCAACAACTGGAAAGATGAAGCCAAACCCAGAGTCAGAGCCGGGACCAGGACACAGCCGCTGCTGCTGGATTAGAAATACTGGAAGCCATCCTTGGGCCATTTGGAGATGTTAATTAGGCTGGCTAATTCCCACTGGCCTTGGGTTGCCAGTGTTGAGTGTGTGGGCTTACCCCATCCATGCCTGCACCTGTTCCCTTCCTCAGAGCCATTCCAAGGGGTCTGAATAGCCCAGACAGCTCTCTGATCTCCCACTCTGTCCACCTTCCTGCTGGTAGGATATTTAGCACTTGCTAAAGCTGGAGCCCTAGTCCACTGTTTCTCTCCCTCATCCATGCCAGCTCTCAAAATCATTCTCTTTCCTAATTATCTTGAACCAGTTAATCATTTTCCACACTGACTGTTCAGTAACCAGGATCCAGGGACAGGCAGCCACGTTTCTTGTCTTACCCTGCCCAGCGTCATCCCAGGTGGCCGTCCTGGATGCAGCTTTTCCTCAGAGGCAAGAAGCTTGGTTCACAGCCTTGTTCTCTTGGAGTCCCAGTGAGTACGGCTGGAGAAAGCATGCCATAGAAAGGCTCACTGTTCCTGGAACGCCTCTGCTAGGCAGAGCCGCATAGAACACAGCACATCTCCAGCCAGCCTCTTGTTTCCTGTGCTGCTTTAAAGCCCTGGTGATACCCACAGTATCGGAGAAGTCACACAAGGCGAAGAAGCAAGACCTCTTTCTTCAGAAGGGACTTCTGGATTTCCCCAGCTCAAACTCTGTGTCTGAGCTGCCAACTGGCCACAGTTTGGCCTCTCAGTGTCTGGGTTAAACTGTTAAGGGCTGTCCCTGAGGAGTATCGCTTAACTGCTCTTAGATGTGAGTGGGACTGGCTTTGATTCCCAGCACCACAAATAGGTAAAAACGACTTTGAATTTAAGACGCACATGAACCCTATAACCCAGTGTCACAACTTTTTTGTTTTTTGAGATGAAGTTTTGCTCTTGTTGCCCAGGCTGGAGTGCGATGGCATGATCTTGGCTCACTGAACCTCTGCCTCCCGAGTTCAAGCGATTCCCCTGCTTCAACCTCCCAAGTAGCTGAGATGACAGGCACCCACCACAACGCCCTACTCATTTTTTATATTTTTAGTAGAGATGGGGTTTCACCATGGTGGCCAGGCTGGTCTTAAGCTCCTGAATTCAGGTGATCTGCCTGCTTTGGCCTCCCGAAGTGCTGGGATTACAGGCGTGAGCCACTGCACCCGGCTGTCACAAGCTTTTATCTATTATCACCTCCCCACCCCGTGGAACTTCTGAGGCATTTTGGTTTCCTAATTTGTCCCCTCCCCTGAAACACCACAGAAACACTGTGTATCTGTTTACTTACAGTACTTATACCTGTGCTGTGTATATTAAAGAGCAGGCTATTTTGCCACCCCAAGAGGTGATATCCCCTCATTGTGCATGCTGTGACTCCTCTCCCAGAGCCTCCAAAGGCAGCAGTTTCATCTGCTTTGATCACCACTCTAACCCAGAGCCTAAAACAGTGCCTGGCACATATCTGCTGCCCATTTGACACAAGGGTGAGACAGTTAGGTTCTGTGTCACTCCCCTATCCCCTCAGGCATCAGGTCCCTCCTGGCCCCTTCCCATCCCCCATCTCCAAGCACAGCGCCCTCCAGGTGCCCTCCATACTGCCCAGGTTGGTCAGTGCCCTGTGCGTACCCCGGGGATGTATCAGGAAGCTGACAGCTTACTCCTCTGCTCCACGACTGGAACTCCACCCTTTGGGAGGACTGCCATGTGTCAAGGGCAAGTGACATTTGAGCCCCATGGAATAATCAGGGCAGCCCCAACTGTCTCTGTCTTTGCATCTCCTTAACTCAACCATGGACTGGCAGTTACTGAGACATTCTTTGTGGTCCAGCACACCACACCAGGCTGTGTCTGGGGACACACAGGAGAGGGGCAACCCAGTCCTCATCAGCAATTACAAACAAGTCCTCCATTGTTAGCTGCGCCATCTGCTTTCTTGGTTTCTACCAATCGGGTGCCTGTACGCACAGCATAACCAGGGCTGAGGGGCTGCAGGGGAGTGAGATCAAGGAGCCCCTTCATAAAGAGACCCCTTGCTCACATTGGAGGGTGTCAGTGGCGCGGTGCTCTAAAAGCCGAGCCTCCTCAACTCAAGGAAGACCCATGCAGAGATGCTCTGTGTTTGCTCTCTTCCATGAGAGGAAATGGGGGCCCTGCAGCATAGAGCACTGGGGGGAAATCAGAAATCTAAATGATTAAATCATCCAGAGGATCCATGGAAAACACTCTAGTCTGTGACCAACAATCAGCAGCAGCCCAGAACCTCTTGTGCCCAAGAAGCACAACCAAGTGTGGAGAAGGAACGGTGTTAACAGTGGTTGGAAATCAGACCAAGGATCATACACGACCCGCAATCAGTTGCTGATCCAGAATTTCCTAACCCTGAATAATTTTCTTGGGAGAAAGGGACAGTTTTCATCAATAGATTGGAAAAGACGTCTCCATAGCAGTACAAATTTCTTTCATGGAGCCTTGGCTAAGAGAATGTTAGCGGTCACCTCCTGACGGCCGCTGGAGCCACCGTCTGAGAAACTTGCCCCGTCACCGTGCCAGCCTTGGCAATCCTGGTAGAGCGCTCAGTAGAAAATCCACGTTTACAACTGTGGCTGTGCAGCCCATGGCCCACACCGCTGATAGATGTCCTTTGTCCAGATCTGATGCTCGTCAAATCAGTAGTACGGGCATCAGGAGAGTTGGGGGTTGCTGAGAGTTCAGAAGCTACTGCCTGATGCGGAAAGAGGGTGCATTCGCCAAAGGAACCCCCGTAGGAATAGGGTGGTGGAGGGGATGGAAAAACCTGCCACAAAGCACAGAAAAGCTACGATCCCCCTCAGTTCGGTGTGACTACGGAGACCCTGCTGCTCTGGGGTGAGAGTGACCCTTATGGTCTAATTGCGCTGCTGCAGGGTCACCTCCCAAGCTTTCCTCTGCACAGGATGCTGCATGTCCCCTCCCTGGGGGCTGTCACATTGCAGGTGACACCAGTATTGAATTAACACACTGTATAACTCAGAAACCTGTAAAATGAAACTGGGAAACATGTAAACTTGCCCACCTAGGGGCTTTCAATTATTTTTTCAGGCCACCCATTGAATTTCAAATGCTTGTCTTGAAAACACTTTTATCTTTGTATTTTAGACAAAATCAGTCGGGAAAGGTTGGCAAGCAGGAAAAGGATATAGCAGTCAGTGCTGTCCAGCATCTGCAGGGCTCCCGACAAGGTCTGCAGGCGTAGATCCTAGGAGTTTTAATGTCTCTCTCATTTCACATTTGTAAGCATGACGTCGGCTTGTATTTTGTCCTATCAAGTAGAATTTTCAAGTAAATTTTCAGTTCTCACTGATGGACAAAGCTGCAAGAACGCTTGGGCAGCTATGTGTTATTAGCACTGTGTTAATTATCAAGTGGGAGCTGTGGGGGTGCTGTGTTTGTATTCATTCGATTTTGTGTTCTTTCCCTTCAGATTAAAACACGTAAAGGTCTCATTACAATATTTGAGCAAGGTAAGACAGACACTTAAGTGGATTTGTCCAGCCACCCTGCTTTGGGGAGGGGGTGGAACTTTAACTGGCCACCCTCCAGAGTGGATCCTGCCACAGTGCTCTTCGCCCTCCCGGGCCTTCCCTTCCTGAGGGGCCCTGCCCACACTCCTGCCCCTGCATGTCTGCGCTGCCCAGGGAAGCCCAGCCTTGCCTTTCTTCTGCCCATGCACTCGGGGAGGAATCCGACACCAACACCTGCCATCCCGGAAAATGTCTTTGTCGCCCGCCCTTTTGTGTGTGGTGCTGCAGGGAGCCGGTGGGCGCTGGGGCCGCCCCCTTTTTTGTTGGCCGAGCCTGGAGGAGCAGGGTCTTGAGATGGGCCGATAGGACACGGCACGTGCTGGGCCGGCCTTTGACCGCCAGCCTTAATGGAGGCCTCCGAGGCCTCCACGAGGGGAGGGCAGGTTGTGGCGGGGGCTGCTGAATGGAACAGCTGGGGAAGGAAAAGCAGACAAAAGCTGCAGGAACGCAGAGGGCGGAGACCAGGGATCGGCTGCAGTCTAGGACCCAGAGGACAGGCTGGCCATGGCAGGTGTGACCTCCCCAGCCGGCCTTTCTGTCCTGGGTCAGGGGTCCAGGCTCTGCCCAGAGCACTCTGATGGATGGCAGCTATCTTGGCAGGGCTGTCTGAAAACCCTGTCCCGCACTGCCCGGGCTGTACCACCTCCCGGGCTCACAGGTGGAAGAAGAGCAGTTGGTAATGACAAGGACCATGGCAGTGCCATTCACAGGAGAGAGCAAGTGAGCGAGCTGCCGTTGATGAGCCTGTCACCCACAGTGGAATGCAGGGCACAGACACCAGTCACTTTGTCTCAGTAAATATGAAAGTGAGATGTTAGGGTCTAGATTTGTTGGTTTATCCAAACCTTCACCCCCCTCTGCCAGGCAGGGCTATTGGACCTGCAGGCCGGAGGAGCAGCCAGCGCCACAGCCCGCCGACCCTCCAGCCAGCTGCCCTTTCTCTTCCCCTCTGCCATGGCTTAAGTGCAGTCCTGGTATTGTCCCAAACTGGGCTCACTCATGTCAGCCCCAGCAGGTGACACGAGCATCAGAGTCCAGGTGCTCGTGTCAAGATAGGGCAGAGCAAGGTTGTACAGTCCCCTCCCAGCAGGGCACTTTGCTGCAAAACTTTGCATTTGCTGAGGCCCCCATGTCCAAGCATGTCCTCCAGCTCCTGCTGCCAAAGCGGGGAGGTGAGGTTTGAGTGTCCTGTGAATAGACCCATGGCTTCCATCGCCGGGAAGAGGCAGTTCAAATAGTCATACCCACAGCTGGAAGTGGACGGATGTGTCATATCAGGAAGGTGGCCCTACCTTGTGGCCTGCCTGCCCATCCTGTGCAGCTGCCACCTCCCCACTGCGGGGTACTGTGGCACAAGGGGCCAGTACAGATGAGAATGTGCCAGCAGAAAGCTGGGGACCAGAGGCATGTGTAGGGCATGGTGGCACCGGGTCCAGCCCAGCTGGAGGGGTTGCTTTGCCCTTTGCCCCCAGCCATGGGATCCCTGCTTTCAGGTGCACAGGCCCCCTTCTCTGCAGAGCTTCTTGCTGTTCACCGGGCTCACTCAGCAGGACAAAGCTGGCTTCCTCTGTCCATCTGCAGGAACTCGAGGTGCACCCGTCTTGCCCTCATCCTCCCTGGGTGAGTGGGTGGGGTAGAGGGACCAAAATGTCTTCCTTTGAATCCAAAATTAGCAAAGATTCACTCTTTCTTTTTGAATCTCATTTTATATCTTTGATTTACTTTTTTTTTTTGCTACTTTATTCCAGTCGATGTGATTACCAACGTAATCTGAGCTGTTGGGATTGGAATATTATCTGGGATTAAACCAGTGTATTCTCCCCTGCTGCACCACAGCCTGGATTAAATGCCACTGCCCACCCACCGCCAGCTACAAGGGGGTAGAGAGCTACCTTGGAACAATCCGGCCTCTCTCATGGATGGTGGTCTAGTGGGGTTGCCTTCGTCGGAAGCAGCCTGTTTTTGTTCTGTGTTTTGGAGTTTTCGTGTGTGGTGTTTTTTTCTTTGGTTTTTTTTTGTGTGTGTGTGTGTTTTGAGACTAGGTCTCACTTTGTCACCTAGGCTGGAGCGCAGTGGTGCCATCACTGTTCACTGCGGCCTTGACCTCCCAGGCTCAAAATCCTCTCACCTCAGCCTCTCAAATAGCTGGGAATGTAGGCACGCACCACCATACCTGGATAAATTTTGCATTGTTTTTGTAGAGATGGGGTTTCACCATGTTTCCCAGGCTGGTCTGGAACTCCTGGGCTCAAGCGATCCGCCCACCGCGCCTGGCTGCAGCCTGTTTTAAAGATAAGAATAGTGAGCCTTCCCTGTTTGCCCAACCTTACTGAGCCTAGAAGAAGGGAGGCAACAGGGAAACCCCCAAACTCTACTGAACTGGGCCGGGTTGCCACCGTAGGTCCAAGCAGGCTTCCAAGTATTGATTTTGGAAACTCTTCCTAGAAACAATAAGGTAAGGTCAGAGAATGAAAAAAAAATGCTCTCTGTGAATAAAATAACCTACTTAAATTAATTTCAAATGCCAATAATATAATAAGCATTTCAAAGGCCAAAGCCCTGCACGGGAAGTGAAGCACGCAGGGAGGAAGGTGTGGCAACTCTGCTTTTGAGGTTTGTTCCCAGCAGAGGCCTTGCAGGGAAACGTGGGGCATGAGACAACAGGGTTTTAAAATACGCTACACGGGGAAGGGTGATGAAATGATCGTCTCACTCGCAGAACCATCCCGTGGGAGACCCAGCTCCAACCGCAACAGTGGCTTGGTGTTGCAGCAGACATTCTTGTATTCCTCTGAGCAGGCCAACAGCAGCCCTGGGGAAGCGGGGGTGGTGCAGATGTGCAGGTTTTAATTTTATTCCTTTTCCCTCCAGTGCTAAACAGCTGTATGCTCATCTGGACTCATTCAGACAAGCAATTTAGTCCTGGCCTCTAGTCTTAGACCCTTTGGGGAATAATTGAGTTGTAACTCATTGTGTAGAATATTAGTATGTAAACACGTGGAGATTGCAGGAACACCGCCAGGGATCTGCAGAGCATCCTCTGAAGTTTCACGGGCTTTTTCACTGACTCCAGCCACTGCATCTCCCGTGGCTCTTGCTCCCTTTCACTATGACCAGATGCCTTTTCTCTTCATTCTTTACTTGTGAATTGGACAGTAAGTCGGAATTAATTTCACAAGATTTGTAGCTTCTTTTAAGCTGCAGAAAAGCCCAGGGCAAAGAATACGAAGAAAGACATTCATGTGTTTATTCATTCAACAAACATCTTTGCCACCATAGCAAAGGGTCACCAGACCCTTGTGCTGGGAATTTCCCTCAGTTCTGAGTGCCACAAATCCTCCCCGAAATCTGTGGCCGTAGAGCCTCCGTTGCCTCCACAACTTAGCAGTTCTCTGCTTCCTTTGTAGGGGCCCTGGCCTCCAGTCTGAGTGCCGACCTCGAAGAGCCCCTGAGTGAGGAGGAGACAGAACGCCCTCTCCTGCCCCTGCCCCAAGCCACTAAACGCAGAGTCTCCAGGAAACTTCATTGCTGCACTAGTGCCCTCAGCAGGTCTTCCCATTAGTGGACTTCTGAAGCCCATGGTGAATCGCAGTGTCTCAGATGGAACTCCAACTAGGCTGTGTCATCGTGTCCTGAAACCTCACAAACCTTGGACTTCCAAAGAAGAAAGAAAAAGTCACCAAAAACCAGAGGCGAACCCACTGTCACATGGGCATTGGTGTGGCTGCTCGGGGCAGATCACTGCAGAAGATTCTGCGCTTTCAGGGAGGGGGCAGAGGGTAGCTGGCTTCTGCACCCCAAGTTATTTCTCCTCATTTATGAACCCAAGCCTGATTCACAGAGTGGCTGGCAAAACAATTGTCTAATTCAGGAATTTTGTCTGCATTGATTTTGCTAGTTCCTTTTATATTAGGATGTATGGTTTTACTCAAAAATTTCATTATCATGGAAATTGGCTTTCCCCAGGGTCTTTTGCCCAGGAGAAGTTTTGCCTCAGTTGTCCATTGTTTTTCCACGTGGTAGCTGATGCCCTCTAACTGAGCTGAGGTCTTCTTCACCATGCAGAGGCCCTTCAGATCGTGACAGTGAAGCCCCTAACTTAGAACACTCAGAAGATTCCAGAAATACAGGATCCTGTCCTTGCATGAGTTTCTGCAGGACAGGAAGTGTCCCAACGCTCAAAACAGCACAGACCACATCCGCATAAAAGGTGCATGCCGGCTTCAGGTGCTAGGCCAAGATAGGCACCCCTCGAATGGCCTCCTGCCTCCAAAAGCCTCACACTGAAACTTTGCTCCTGTTTCTGTTGCCCAAAGAGGCTTAGATGGGCCTCAGAAATGTTTCTTGTCACACAGAGCTTTCGGTAGATTCCAAGCAAGGGATTTCATCCTTATATTTTTGCCCATTTGGCTCCAAGGAAGGCACATTAGACCTGTTTTGTTTTCTTTCTTTAAAAAAAAAAAATGAATGAATGAAAAGAGAATGGTGAACCCTCTCCTGCTGGAGGGCCCTGAGTGGGCCCTGCCCGTCCTGCAAGAGAAATCAGTCAGCAGAGTAAAGCTGCTGGTCAGCCCTGGCTCTGCCCTGGGCCCTCCACCTGCCTCAGAGCTGGGGGTTTGCTCCACCCCACCCTTCACTTGGGAAGTAAATCCAAGAAATTCATCAGAGTCCAGCCCCTCTGCACAGGCTTTGTTCTCACCACACTCCGGGGCAGAGTCAGGCCTGCACTGGGAATGGAGAGCAGCACACGAGACACTGCCCCTAATTCAGGACTTAGGATGAGGGAGCCAGTCCTGGGAAAGGTGGGCCCTGTGCGCGAGGCCTCCCCATCTTCCCCTGCCCTCTGCCCTCACACACACTCGTTACCTTCAGCCTGCTTGGCCACCTGGGTCTGGAGAAGCCTTGTGAGGCTCTCACCCCATCAGAGTGGCCATTTTCACCGAGGAGCCAGTTTTTTGGAGCCAGTTTGGCTGGAACCTGGTCTTCATAGGGAAAATGGGCAGACCCAGGAACCAGACTTATTCCTGGGACAAATGAGAAGGGGCTGAGGCGGTCATTCCTGTCGGGAGGGTGGGCCTTCTTATCCTGGGGAGAATCTGCTTTTCTGCTTTATAGGGGATTGCAGGTAGGGCTTGAGGCCAGGCCCGCTAGCAGGAGCACTGTGAGAACCACCTGAACACGAGAGAATGAGGGTGCCCCAAGGTGGACAGAAGCTCTGGCCCCTGGGCTGTCTTGGGAAGGGCCAAGGGTACTCACAGGGAGCTGAAGGACAACATGAAGAGTGACTGCGAGTCCCAGCGTTTTCTGTGGTGTCAGCAAATTCCCCTTTATTTTAAATGATTCAAGACTTCTGGGCAGCGTGGTGTGGCCACCGTCGCTCAGGCTTGAGCCTGCTGTTGAGCGGCTCCTGCCTCCTGTTTACCTCGCTCCTGTCAGGAAGGCCATCGCATGCTGCTGGGCGCCAGAGTCCCCCGTAGGTCTCTACCAGCAGGTCTCCTCTGGGAGAGCGTTTCATCTTCAGGCTCTAGAAACTCCTGTGGCAGAATTCCTGGCTTTAGTAGAAAAGATGTGTCAGGATTTGAAGCTGAATTTAACTCTGCTGGACTTCTGCCCCAAGATTTCATGTCGCCTCCACGAACCAGTGATCCCGATTGGGGTGGGCAATTCAATTGTAGGCAGAAAATAACTCCACCCTCCTGTAACCCCTGAGGATGATAACAATCCCATGACCCCAGGTGACAGCCAGCAGTTTGGTGACTACAGTTTTATTGAGCCTGCCATTCTCAGTAGCAGCTTTGGTCTGGAGATTTGGAATGTGGAGGAGGGTAGCTGGCAGCCTCATTTCTCGCCATCACATGGACTGAAGTCACTTTTGTTATTTGGGGTGGAAAACTGCAATGATCAAGTTTCTTTTTTCTTTTTTTCTTTTTTTTTTTTTTTTTAGAAAAGCAAATATTGTGTTTTTGTAATAAATCCCTTTCAGCAAAATTGTGGAGGATCTTTCATCCAGTAGGGCCCCACCTGAGGCACAGCACTGACTCATCACGATAGTACCAGTAGGTCAGCCATCTGGAAACAGAAGTGGCCCTGATTGGGCCAAAATGTGATAAGACTCGCTGGCCTCGGGCAGGGCCGGGCCAGCTCCCTGGCTTCTCTGTGCACCTATCCCCAGATTCTATCCAGAGTGAAACTGATGTTTATAGTCTCATTGTACTTAGGCTTTTGAACTTTAAAAAAGTTATGACTTTTAAAAAATAATCAAGGCTTCAGCAGACAGAAGTGCAGAAATTTAGCCTGTCACAATTGTTCTCAGCAACGAAGTCTGCAGTTCCTAAGAGCCACATGTTGGGGAAGTGGGGTGACCCACACTTGGTGACGTGGGTTGATGGATCAGACCCTTAGCCTTACAAACAAGAGCTCATGCAGATCCACAGAGACATGCACAACCCATCCTCCTAACCTTCCTCAGGTGGCACCACCTGCGCTCCACAGACCTGCTGTATTGGTGTCATGTGGAGGTCTGATGAATCCTTTAAAACCTAACTGTGATGTCGTAAATGTAACTGTGCTACCTTTATATCTACTGAAGGGGATTGTCTGCATCCAAAGGGAAATTCAACACAAAACAACCATCGTTTTAGTTGCACTCAGTATCTCCATATGACATGCACATGAAGTGAATGTTTCCTTATGTTTTCAGGCCTACAATGTTTAGTACATGTAAATAAGGAAAAAAATTGATAAATATGGTAAATTAAGTTATAGCGAGTCATTTGATTCTTATTTTGCTGTCTCTTGTTATTTAATTTTCCTAATGCTCCACATCTAGGTTCCTTCCTAGGTGGTAGGGAGCTTCATGCATAACCCACCTTGCAGACATGTGTGCACCAGGACACACCATGGCACAGGCAGCCACACTGGGAAAGCAAAGCTCCACCGATGGCAGCCACCCCACCCGACTCTCCAATTAACCTTCTTTCCTCTTTAATTCTGATTTACTGTGATCATTTAATAAAGTGGAAACACAGCACTTTGGTGCTATGTGTTTCTCTCATAGTTTATAAGAAAATAAAGTTTATCCTGGCATCTAATGAAAAGGTGGTTTTCATTTTTATTAGACAGAATTGTTTGAAAGCATATTTTAACCACAGCCTAAACATGCATCCAAAATGGTAGCTGGTAGCAATGCAGGAAAGCTTACCGACGTGTTTATGTGAAACTGATCTTGGTTCCTAAGATGGAATGCTGAGATCCAGTCACAAGAGGCTCTGAATCCAAGCATCATGGTTCTGATCTACTTAAGTCTATTTCTCGCTTCATGATTGAAGGCTGAGTCAGTATCGCTTGCTACTGCGATGTCTGTCTGAGCCCACAGTGAGCTGTACCCCTTGCTCCATCTCTCCAGGGAGCCCCCATACAAGTCACCCCTCTAGAGGTCTGGAGCCCCTGTCCCTGATGAGCAGGAGGCAGCATTGGAGGGCTTTTCTCTGAAATTAAGTGATAGACACGACGTGGTAACGGTCTTCTGTTGGAATGGCTGAAGCCGGGCTGATGGCCCCTGTCTAAGGACTCCAAATTGCATGACAGCCTGGCCGGGTGGCCTCTGCCAGCATTGCAGGCTACTCGTTTATAGTCACTGCTAGGCAGCAGTGACCTTTCAGGACATTGTATTAGAAGCTTGTAAAAATCATTCATTTGTTTAGTTAGCAAATATTTTTTGAGTACCAAATACTTAGAAAACATGACTGTGACCTCCCAAATGGTCTAAATGCTTTCTTGGGACTCAAGTAGACCCCGAATTCAATGAAGATATTTTTAGCTTTTCACTGATAACAAGAGCTTGCTTGATGGTATGTCCTGCTTCTAATACTTGGCACCTCATAGAATGAAGCTTGGTGTGGAGTTTGAGAGCATTGTGGCTTGGACGCAGTGGGTCCCAGCCTGTGCATCAGCAGCATTGAAGAATCTTCATAAGTCAGATGAAGGCTCCTGTCTGCCACTGACCCTGACCCACCAGGTCTGGGCTAGAACCTCAGCATCACCACTTTTTTTTTTTTTTTTTTTTTGAGACAGAGTCTCACTCTGTCACCCAGGCTGGAGTGCAGTGGTGCAGTCTCAGCTCACTGCACCCTCCACCTCCCGGGTTCAAGCAATTCTCTGCCGCAGCCTCCTGAATAGATGGGATTACAGGCACATGCCACCATACCTGGCTAATTTTTGTATTTTTAGTAGAGATAGGTTTTCACTATGTTGGTCAGTCTGGTCTCGAACTTCTGACCTCGTGATCCACCTGCCTCAGCCTCCTAAAGTGCTGGGATTATAGGCATGAGACACCACGCCCAGTCAGCATCTCCACTTTTTAAAGCTACCCAGAGGACTCTGACCTGCAGGTAGATCTGGGTTGAGAGGACAGGCCAGCCCCCTCAGTGATGCACTCATCCCCCGCCCACACTGAGGGAACATCTTGCAGGACAGCTCCTTGCTCTACAGCTGCTCCTAGGAACTGCATTTCTGCCCCTCACAAATGACTCAGTATCCTAGATGGCCCTCAGGACTCCCTGGAGATTCCCCCACCCTGGGATAACTCAGGGATACTTCTCAGATATGGAAATGGTTATATGAAATTCAAATGATAATGTTCTAAAACTCTTAAACAGTCTACTTTTTCTTTTTTTTATATATTTTTGGGTTTTTTGTTTGTTTTCACCAAATCGTTTTGTCTGTTACAATTTTTTTATTTGTGGCAGAATGATAAGAGGGTGGGGAGACATTCCAGTCCATCATGCCTCCTGTAAGTGATCAGGTCACCTTAAAAAAGTACTCATCAAATCTTGGGCCATATTAAGCAAAACCTTCAGCAGAACTCCAAAAAACAATCCAACTTCCAGTGCTTGCAAAAGGACCATTGCTACAAGGCCCTGATAGGTCTTTTTCTGCTAGGTACCAGAATTCAAAGAAAGAATATTTTTAAGGTACACCTAGCCGTAGTATAATTCTCTAAGTGTTCCAGGAAAAAACTCCAGTTGTTCGTGCTTCCTGGAGTGAAGAGAGTCTTCCAGCCAGAGGCTCACACACAGATACTTGCTCACTTCAGTACACATTCAAGCATTATGGTGCTGTGTATGTGCAGAAACTAAATTGAGGCCACTTGGATTTATTAAACCCCGTTTATGTCTAGGGGCACTATTATCATTTGCTCTTTTGTCTATACCTGGAAATGCTTGTAGTTGCATTTCATTTTTCAAACCAAAAAGTGAAGGCCATGGAAATGGATCACAAACTAAAACTCTGTCCCTGCATATTTGGTTTACTCATGGCACAGATCTACAGCTGGAAAGGTTGCCCCCACCGCCACAATCTGACCACCTCCTACGGGTATGAAAACCAAGGCCTGGAGATGTTGGCTCACTGAGATTCACAAGGTCAGAAATGGGGGCTCCAGGCAGGAGATGAGTTTCCTGGTTCCCACTTCTTGATGACACCCCCATTTAGCAGCAGTCACCGTTCTTAACCAGTGCATGGACTGTTTGTTGAAAATGTAGTTTCCGCATGTCTTTTGGTCACTGTAAAGGTCTCCCTAATGCCAAGGCTTAGGCCACCCTGACCCTGCTGTCATAGGGACCAAGGGCTTCGAGTGTGGGAGAACTTGTTTTAACAAGAGACTCACCTATTCTCCCTACATGCAGAGAAGAAAACACTGGAGTTAACCTCTCTCCATAGCTCCAGAAGCCATGGGCTGGAGCCTCTGGAAAGACAAATAGCTCATCTTTAACTGTGAAAAATAGACTTTGAGGTGACAAGCGGGTAGCCAAAGCAGGTCTCCCATGCGTGGTGTGATGCCCAGGCAGGTCGGCCACACTCTGGAAGGCCACGGTCTGCTCTGTGCACTCGGAGAGCCACACGTTTACTAAGCACTTGCTACAATTTAGCCAAAATTGTCTTGTCTTCTGTTTCAGAAGTTTGAGACAGAAGATAAAACGTACCAATGTCCTTCCACGCCACAAGAACTGACCTTGAGTGGAGTAGAACGACACTCGCTTCTGCAGATTCAACCCCATTTTCACCCTCAGAGGACATGACAAGACCAGCCGGCAGCCCAGCTAGGCAGGGCATTTCAGACAGTAGTGATACCCTCTCTGCCCTCAAGGTGCCCTCAGGTATGCCCCCAACACACACAAACAGCAGCAACAGAACAACAGGAACGCTCCGAAATGACACTCTTTCAGAATAATAAGAAAAAAAATTGCTGGAATTAGAGATTGCTTCATTTTTGTCACTGTTAGAATTCTAAGTAAAAAGTACTTTAATACCTAAGTGTCCTGACTTAAGTTGGATAAGATGGGGACAGCGAGACATTTATGCTAAGCTGTCACGTCAGGCAATATTTGTCTGGAAGATCCTGTCTTTCATAGAATGAGAGTGAGAGAAAGTAGAAGGTCCCAGCTAGCCATCCTGCCTTCCGATCCATGTGCGACGTGGACAGCGCTGATCGGATGGTTGTTGTTGCTATTTCTATCAAGATATTCCTGCCTCAGATATCAGAGGGCATTATGTATGTGGTCAAAATTCTATTCAAACATTAGTTTAGGAAAGAAAGAATAAATGCATAAATTATCTCTGGGACAGGAGGGCGCTTTCTTATGTGCCCAAGTGTCATTGCTAATCTTTCATTTATGCTCCCCCCCTCCCCTGTGAAAATGCCTGTTGAGTTTGACATGGAATATTTTCCGTGAAGAGGTCAGAGCCTCAGCATCCTCCTTGGCGTGGGGTCCTTGGGGCCGGGAAATTGGAGTGCGCTTCTCACCGAGGGCGTGAAGTGGGAAGGGGCTTGCTATTACAGATCCTGAAAGGATCTTTTTGACTTCAGAAAATAGCCTGTCAAAGAAAAGCTTTTTTTCCGTGAATACTCAGGGACTGCATTATGCCCCTGAGATGATAGAGGAGAGTACTTTTGATCAATATTCCCTAAGAAATGGCCGCTGGGCTAAGTGCAAAGGCCCTCAATAGCAGCCTCACTCCCGCCCGACCTGCAGAGCGTCTGCGGCAAATCTCCAGAGCAGTGGGAAACAGCAGCGAGGGCTGCACATTAATAGCATCATCTTCTCCTGGTAAAAAAATGTCACCCCATTTTGTCTTCCATGTTGACGGCTGATTATGGGCCCACTGGAAACAGGTATTTCTATAGCTTTCTTCAGGGAAATCCTGGCATCTTCATTTCGGGCACCAGGAAAAATGACCCCCTGGAACAGTTTCAACCTAAAGGTGAGAGCAAAATGCTGGTGGGAAAACTCACAGCAGGAGCTTCTCTTAAGGAAGGTTGTTTTCTTTTTTTACTAATTATCAAGATTTGAATGAAATAGCCAAAATGCAGATTTGTATATTATATCAGGTATTCTGTACTTTTTTCTTCTAAAAATGATGATCTGCTTCTATTCCAAGCCCCCTCTCCCTAAGACTTATAAGTGGGTTATTCAAAAGAACATTCTCAGCTGGGCGCAGTGGCTTATGCCTGTAATCCAGCACTTTGGAAGGCTGAGGTGGGTGGATCACTGGAGTTCAGGAGTTTGAGACCAGCCTGATCAACATGGTGAAACCCCATCTCTACTAAAAATACAAAAATTAGCAGGACGTGGTGGCCCACACCTGTAGTCCCAGCTACTCGGGAGGCTGAGGCAGGAGAATCACTCGAACCCAGAAGGAGGGGGTTGCAGTGAGCTGAGACCGTGCTACTGCACTCCGGCCTGGGAAATAAAATGAAACTCTGTCTCCCAAAAAATTAATTAATTAAAAGAACATTCTCTCCAGATTAATGCAAAGATATAGAACTAGCATCATACAATACACATTATTCTACAATATCCTTGTTAAATTTTACAATGTCATAGGCACTCCTCCATCTAATGTATCATTTTTCATAGCTGCATATTATTCCTTAATACAGATGAACCTTAATTTGCTTAGCCCATCTGTGGACATTAAGGTGACTTCCAGTGTTTGTCATAACGAAGACACCTGTAATAAACAACAGCACACCTATATCCTGACACACTGCTGCTTTTATTTCTGTATGATAAATTTCCAAAAACTGAAATTACTGAGTCAGAGAGTGTACATCATTGTTATGGACTGAATGTTTTGTGTGCCTTCCCAAAACCCATATGTTGAAGCCCTAACCTTCAGTGTTTACTAGGAGGTGAGACCTTTGGGAGGTGACTGGACTGGGTTGCAATGAGGTCCTGGAGATGGGGTCTCCATCATGGGATTACTGCCCTTAGCAGACGAAGAGAGGCCAGACCTTCTCTCTCTGCCATGTGAGGACACGGAGAGAAGGCTGCTGTCTGCAGGCCAGGAAGTAGGTCTTCACTGGAGAACCAAATCAGCCCACACCTTGATCTTAGACTCTCCAGCCTTCAGAACTACGAGAGAGAAATTCCTGTTGTTCAAGCCATTCCTATTGTTTCAGTTTAGGCCACTCAGTCTATGGTATTTTGTTACTGTAGCACAAGCTGACTGAAACAGTCATTATAGCCCAAATAGATAGATTATTTGACCACTTTTGAATTCCAGAAAGTCAGTTTTGGAGTTACGTTGAAATATGAAGCTAGGACCCATGTCTTCCCATGTTTGTAAAAGATAACTCAGTAAATTACCCAACAGCTTAAGAAAAGAAAAATTGTAAGGAGCACCCAGGCAAAAGGCATCATTTCAGCCATGACAAAGTGAGGCATTTGTTGACCAAAGTGAGGCCTCCTATTCAACGTGTCCACACCGGACGTCTTTTCATGATAACATTCCAAAGAATTTCTCAATTTTGAAGAAATTTTTGAAAATACTAACATAAATAAACATAAATGCATCAAAATACATAAATTCACCTTTTGTCATAGATTGGAGAGGAACGTGGCCCTGGGAATCAGTGTTGGCTTCCAGTTCCAGCTGCACACGCTCTTGAGCGGCCATTCCCTAGCCATCCTGGCTCGTTTCCTCATCTGGGACTTGGGGTGATAATACTGATTGTGGTAGCCAACCTCAAAGATGGTCCCCAGTGATCATCACCTCCTGGTATTTGGGCCCTTGCATGGTCCTTTACGCACTGATTCAGAGATGACCTATGGGACCAACAGAACCCAGCCAGAGTGATACATCTTCCAAGATTAGTCATAAAGGTATTACAGTTTCTGCTTTGGTCTCTCAGATGGCTTGCTTTGGAGAGGACCACCATGCTGTCAGGACGTTCAGGCAGTACTAGGAAGACCAGCATCCATGTGAGGGCGCCATCTTGGAAATGGATCCTTCAGCCCCAATTAACCCTTCATTTGATTGCAGCCTCAGTGGACAACTCACTGTAACTTCATGAAGGACCCCAAGCCAGAACTGCAGAGCCAGGCTGCTACTGAATTCCTACCCCATGCAACTAATTAGATATAATAAACCTCTGTTGTTCTAAGCACTGAGTTTTGGGGAGATTTGTTGTTACACAGTCATAGTGCTTGGGACATTGACCTAATGGTTGTTTTAAAGTTGAGCTGAAGACAATGTACAGAAGGCATTAACATACAACAGTGCATTCTACTAGGGGACCCAGACCACATCATGTGGAGTGCTGCATCAGGGAGCCAAACACCTGAGTTCTGCTCTCCATGTCTTAGATGAAGGGCCTTCTGATGGAGGCCAAGGCATTCAACATTCAGACATTTTCTTCATATATAAATCGATGAATCATAATCTATACAGGATTGATGTGAAGACCAAATGGAAAAATTCACATGCAGGCTGAGCACAGTGGCTCATGAATGTAATCCTAGCACTTTAGGAGGCCAAGGTGGAAGAATCACCTGAGCCCAGGAGTTCGAGACCAGCCTGCGCAACAAAGTGAGACCCCCATCTTTACAAAAAATAAACACATTAGCTGGGCATGGTGGTGCATGCCTGTGGTCCCAGCTATATGGGCAGCTGAGGTGGAGGATTGCTTGAGGCCTAGAGGTCAAGGCTTATAGTGAGCCATGTTCATACCACTGCACTCCAGTCTGGGTGACAGAGTAAGACCCTGTAGTGAAAATAAAAATTCACATGCAAGTATTCTGAAAGCCGGAGAGCACTGTAAAAATATCAGGTGTATTCCTGATATCAGTTATCTATTGCTAATGAATCAGTAATCAATATCAGTTGTCTATTGCTACGTAACAAATCACCCCAAAACTCAGTGGCTGAAAACAACCACAATCATTTTATTACAGTCTCACACAGTGCTGGGGGTGAGCACGCCCAGCTGGGCTGTTCCCACCTGGGCCGTCTCATGCAGAAGTTGGGGTGGAGGGGGCTGGCATCATCTTAGGGGTTTACCTGCTCCCCCAGATGTCTGGGGCTTGGCCATTGACTGAGCTCTTAGCTCAGGCTCAGTAGAACACCTGCGTGTGGCCTCTGTCTGTAGCTTGAGCTTGGTCTTTTCTAGTCTCAGAAGTCACACAGCGTCACTTCTATGGCTTTTTATTTAAGGAAGCATCACAAAGGCCCTGTTAGTTTTGTAGGGGGCAGTGAGGGAGGTACAGACTTCACCTCACAATGGGAGGCATGTCAAAGAGTTTGCAGAAGTGTTTTTAAACCTGCACCATGCGGCATTCAGATTATATACAATTTAAAATCAGTGTTCAGCCGGGTGCGGTGGCCCACGCCTGTAATCTCAGCACTTTGGGAGGCCTAGGGGGGTGGATAACCTGAGGTCAGGAGTTCAGGACCAGTCTGGCCAAGATAGTGAAACCCTGTCTCTACTAAAAATACAAAAAATTAGCTGGGCGTGGTGGTGGGCACCTGTAATTCCAGCTACTTGGGAGACTGAGGGAAGAGACTAACTAGAACCCAGAAGGCAGAGGCTGCAGTGAGTCGAGATCATGCCGTTGCACTCCAGCCTGGGCAACAAGAACGAAACTCCACCTCAAAAAAGAAAACTAAAAAATAAAATCAGTGTTTACTCCTATCCTGTGGATGGATCCGATAAACATGAGAAAACTGAAAATTGCAAGGATAATGAGTTCTCATCAGCACTTGACCTCAATAACTCATTTAATCTCAGCAGTGGCCTTGGGAGATACTCAGTTGCAGACTGCCGAATCCACTTTAGCCAGCTGAAGGAGATAAATAATTTATTAAAGACTCTTGGCTACCTTGCTTTATGTCCAGGAGGGCCACACAATCAGGTTTTGGGACTGAAATATCTAGAAACAACACTCAAATTGCCCTGCTAGACAGGTGCAATGGCAACTCACCTCACAACGCCAGGTCTTCACCACAGCCACCTCCGAGAGATAAATCCCTCTGTCCTCCCCTCCCTAGCACTGACTGCACCCAGTACCACCTCTTTCATATCTCTCTTCTGGATCCATAGCTCATGGGCACATATGATGAGTGGTCAGGCACCTCCAATCTGAGTCAGGGTGACCTGACTCCTTTCTGTGGGACATCGGTCTTAATGCGCAGCACTTTTCCATTCTCTTACAGTAGAGCCTAGCTGCAAGGGGGGCTGGAAAAGCAAGTTTCTGGATTCTTCCTTGGGGAGCCAGAACTCAGCGGATAGGGAATTATCTGAGCATAGGAAGGGTGTTCAAAAGGCATGGGGCAAGCAGAAAACTTAACAAATGTCTTCTACAGGTGGATACTACTCTTTCCTAATTATATCAATGAGAAAACAGTCAGAGAGGACTAATAACTTACCCATGGCCACCCAAAGATGGTGGACATAAGATGATGAAAGCAGGCATTTGTGCTCCAAATCCCTGGTACCTAACAGCCCCAGCATACTAGAGAAGGGGCTGGGTCCTTTTGCATTGAGCACGTGAAATTCACCATGGCAGAAGAGAAAGTGACCTGCTAGGATTGTCAAAATCTCTCACTTCCAGAAGCTACAGCATTGGCACTCTCTCTGAGATATAAAATTAAATTTTTAATTGAATCACTTTCTTAAATGTTACTAGACTTTGCATCTCAGGGTTGGGGTTTGGGTCCAGCCCATTTGAGTCCCTCTGCTGCCCTGCTGTTGAAGGTGGGCAGGGAGAGCTGAAACCCTGTGCTCACGGACTTTTCCTTCTGCCCCTCATGCTGGTTGCCCTGGTTCTGGAATGGCCTACTAACTTGCTTGCAGGTATAGAATAATAAGTGATTTCTACAACCAGGTGCTTTTAGAACCAAAGTGGAAGGTAGAGAGCTCATAGAAAGTGGCCTGGGCGCATGGTGGCGTGCGCCCATAATCCCAGCTACTCGGGAGGCTGAGGCAGGAGAATCACTTGAACCCAGGAGGCAGAGGTTGCAGTGAGCCAAGATCATGCCCCTGCACTTCAGCCTGGGCAACAGAGTTGAGACGCAGTCAAAAAAAAAAAAAAGAAAGTGGCCCGGGCAAGCTAGCTTTCAGCAATAGCCTCACTGTGCTGCTGCTTACAACGCCACCATTCACAGTGAATTCATGCCTCTCTTACAGTTTGCATCTGCAGCATGTTAAAGCAAAGCAAAAAGTGGCGTTGAATCTAGAATCTGCTGGGATGCAGACGCCAGTGTGACAGTCTTAGCTACCATCACATGGTACTAACTTTACCCGGTCCTCTCACCAGTACTGGTTATTTGTGTTTGCAAGTTGGGTCATGTAGAAATAACAAGTTTCTCCAATGCAGAAGACAGGAAATAACTGGAAACGATGTTACCTGGGCTCTACTCTCTCTCCCAGCTAAGATTTTCAGCCCATTATTTTGGAGTCAAATTACCAAAACACACATCAGCTGTTTCGCGATGTGGGTTGAGAACCGTACACATTCCTAGGCCACCGTATAGCGCTCCCAGCTGTAGCAGCCCCTTGACAAGAAGATGGAACCAGGGCCCCGGCTTGTCACTGTCCGTCTGAATTCTCCCACACTGGAGCAATTGCTGCCTTGGAGGTTTCTCTTTAGGGACTAATTTCATTCTTGATCTCAGTTAAATGTCCCCACTTTCAGGCCGTGTCATTTCACAGGGCCTTCCATTTCTTCATATGTTACACAGGGTAATGACCTCTCCGACCTCATGGAGGCACTGTGAGAACACACTGAGTAATTCATATAAAGGCCTTAGACCAGGCAAAGTTGGTTAAAGTTGCAGAGTTAAAGTTATCTTCTGTCTTTAACTCAATTTTTAATGAATTGCTACCAAACATCCTCGAAATGTTAATATGAATTTAGTCTGTTAATGTTACAAACCCATCATTAGTTGGGCTTTGTGTCCCTGGGTTGCTGCCCAAGCCATCAACCCTTCCCAGGCCAAATTTACTGGGGGCAACAACTGGGAGAACTCATTCTATGACCAAGACCTCAAATTTTAAACCAGTGCATATAAAACCTCAATGTGCATACAAATTCCCTGGGGATCCTGTTAAAATACAAATTCTGATTTAGGAGGCCCAAAGCGAGGCTGGTAATTCTGCTCCCAGGGGATGTGGACCTGCAGGTCCTTGGGCCACACTTGGAGTGGCAGGGCTCTAAACAATACATACTATAGAAGTGTACAACTCATTGTCCACCAGCATCACCAGAACGGAGACACTTGTGGGACTGGGTCAGAAACCTGTTTCAGAAAAGTTTCAAGTCATAGTTGTGAACCTCTAATCAGAGCAGAATTCTCATTGTTAGACATTGATTACGTCCTCAAAATGCTCAAATGTTTGCACAATTAAAAGAGGTCATCAGTTGCCAGGAAGGTGCTTGTTGCTTTTGAGACAAATCAATGCTGAGTTGAAGTTATATTCTGTCTTTAACTCATTTTTAAGCTAATGGTTACCAAAAATCCTTAAAATGTTAGGTTGAGCCATATAAAGTTTTTGATACGAAACTTCTTATTTTTACTTATAAAAACAGCAGTGAGCCAGGTGCTCACGCCTATAATCCTAGTACTTTGGGAGGCTGAGGTGGGCAGATCACTTGAGGCCGGCGGATCACTTGAGGCCAGGAGCTGGAGACCGGCCTGGGCAACATAGTGAAAGTAGTCCATCTCTACTAAAAATTCAAGAAAAAAGTTAGCCAGACGTGGTGCCACATGCCTGTAATCTCAACTACTTGGGAGGCTGAGGCACAAGAATCACTAGGCAGAGGTTGCAGTGAACTGAGATTGCGCCACTGCACTTCAGCCTGGGCAGCAGAGTGAGACCCTGTCTCAAAACAAACAAAAAGCAAAACAGCAATGTCCTATGGTTCAAACTAAGAGTTGTGATTTCACCTGATAAATAAAACTATCACTGCAGTGATAAAGCAACCTTCAAACCAGGAGACAACCTTCCTCTTCTGTGTAGACTTCCGTGGATGACTTAACAGGTTGGAATTTGTGTGTATTGTCTGACAGCTCCTGTAACTGATATGATGAATAGAAACAATATTAACAAAACTATCTTGGAAGCAGTTTCCTACTTTCAGAAAAACTTTCTTAATTATCAGGGCCAGGTGTGATGGCCCACACCGGTAATCCCAGCACTTTCAGAGGTCAAGATAGGAAGATGGCTTGAGCCCAGGAGTTCGAGACCAGTCTGGATAACATGGTGAGACATGCATCTCTACAAAAAATAAAAACTTTAGCCAGGCATGCTGGTGTGCATCTGTCATCTCAGCTACTCAGAAGGCTGAGGCAAGAGGATCACTTGAGCCCAGGAGGTCAAGGCCACAGTAAGCCATGGTCACGGCACTGCACTCCAGCCTGGGCAACAGAGTGAGACCCTGTCTCAAAAAAAACAAAACAAAAATCAGGTTGAAAAAAACATGGTACCTTGGCCAGGCATGGTAGCTCACGCCTATAATCCCAGCACTTCAGGGAGTTGAGGCAAGTGGATCACTTGAGGCCAGGAATACAAGACAAGCCTGACCAACAGGGTGAAACCCCATTTCTACTTAAAACTATATATATAAATATTAGCCAGGTGTAGTGGCACATGGCTGTAGTCCCAACTACTCAGGAGACTGAGGTGGGAGGATCCCTTGAGCCAGTGGGGTGGAGGTTGCGGTGAACCAAGATCGCACCCCTGCACTCCAGCCTGGGCGACACAGTGAGACTGTCTCAAAACAAACAAACAAACAAACAAACAAACAAAAAACGCAAAACGTGGTACCTTAGGCAGTGACACCTGTAAAAATGGTGATACTAGATTTTGCAATTTTCAAGACTTATGAATGATGAGTCACTGAGTTTATGACGGTCAACACACAACTGAGCAAAGCGCAGTTTTCATAAGGACCAAATTTCTATCTAACCCAGGGGGAGGAATTACTGCACTATTTTATTGTCAATTGCATGATATTATTGTCAGCAAACTTTTTCTATAAAGAGGCAAATAGTAAACATTTTAGGCTTTGAGGACCACGTGGCCTCTATCATAACTACTAAACTCTGTTTTTGTAGCATGAAAACAGCAATAGATGCTGAGTGAGTGTGTGAGTATGGCTGTATGCCAATAAAACTTTATTTACAAAAGCAGGTTTGTGCTGGATTGAGCCAGTGGGCCTTAGTTTACCAACCCCTGGTCTAGCCTCTTCTCTTGTAATAATAACAGAGATAGTGAAATACTGCAATGATGGCAATAATTCTGGAATCCCAATATAACCTTAGAATGTAAGGTCACAGTCACTGCTGTAAATAAGTCAAGGTAAGTATAATACACATTTAATTGTTTTGCATCCTTTTTAATCTGAATTACCAAATTTTGGAAATACTGAGGAGAAAACATGGTTTTCTCTGTGACTGAGTTTTCCGATACAAATCTGAACACTAATTGTGAAACTGTTTCATTACAGTGATTTAAAACTGTAGATTGCGTTTAGTGATTTATCCAGATAGTCATGTGAAAAGCCTCAGGAAGTTATCAACGATAATAATTTTCTTTCAAAAGACACAATAAAGATCTATTCAAAGATGTGAGGAAAACAGAATGTGTTCCTTTGTGGTATAAAATATTTGTTGAAATCTAACATGATTCTGTTCCAATTTGGGCACCCAGATTTGATTGGTCCTGCCCCCTTTGTCCGGGACAGTCTCTACCTGATCATTTTCATGCGCACTCTTCCCATCAGTTTCTGCCCACCTCCTAATAACAAACTCTTTGTAGCTGTACTTCTTATAAAATGGTGAAGGCTCATTTTACATACTGTAGTAATATAAATAGCAATAGAAAAGAACTGCAATCAATTGATGTTACAAGTTTTTAAATGGCAACACTGGACACATGCATTTCAGCCTAACTTCCCCATCCTTTTCTGTTCTTTGTGCTGGGAGGAAACTGTAGCCTGATGTTTTTTCCTCCATGGAAAGCGCCCTCCTCTGAAACCCACCCTTCCATGCTCTAACGCCTCCACTGCATCCTATCAGATTTGACACATAATAGCCTCTTGGCTCCCTCTCTTCATCCCGTCACCCGTCAGGTGTGACTGTCACCTGGCTGTGGCGTTTGAAAAGGGGGCACTGCATCAGGGCCCTGGTCCTGCACAACAGAGACGAAGCAGATGTTGAATTCAAATAAAAGGCTGTTCTTTGATGAGTGAAAGAGAAGAATAATGAATTCAGGTTGATGTTGCCAGCATTATTGTCTCCCCGCTGCGCAATGCTTGGTCTGCTGGTTCAAACCATAGGGAAGGAGCAGGGAACGCCTAGGTTCTGATGAAGGGGAGGTGGCCCTGGGAAACTAGATTCAAACTGTGTCAGCAAGTTTCTCAGAGACACTGGGGGAGCTGCAGCATATGCGCATAACATGCTGGAAACAGGCTCCCAGTAATGTGCCTTTAAATGTGTCCTGCTGGCAGTAAACATTCTGTAGGTTTAGTTTCAATTTAGTGAATGTTGAATCTTCTAAGGATGGTTTGTCTCCATGTGGGCTTCTGTGAGGAGCTAGAGAAACAAACATTAGTGCTGATGCTTTGTGTGGAAATGCTACCAGGAAGACCACACAGGATAGAAATCTTCAAACCAGACAGACACGAAGACAGTCACCCCAGAACCCATCTGCTCACCATATACACTTCCAGAAGGAAGTGAGAAGTCCTGAACATTCCACTTTCCAGATGCTACACAGCAAGCCTACAATCTAAGTATATGGGGTACAAATGATGGTGGTCGGGGCTTAGGATACGTAGGAGTGTGTTTGAGTTAATGAAAACAAGTTAACTGATTTCACAACATATGTTCGAATGTGCTCTGTGATTCCGAGAAGCATATCAAGCCTTAATAATGACCAAAAAGTAGTTGTGATTGGTAAATTTGTAAGCCAGGTTGATTATCTCATCCAGCTATGAGAAATCAATTCCCTTCACCACAAAGGTCCATCACACATGGCTTGCTGGGATGACACCTCTCATCTGGCTCTGTGGCTTTCAAAACCCAATCTGGCCTGTGTTAATTTCCTCTTGCAGGTCCTCTTGAGGAATATGTCCAAAGGAGCAGGACTAGGTCACCTTCAGAAAATCCTCTTGCCTGGGAAGTTTCCCTGATGACAGCAAAACCTGTAGCTGGTTGTTTGTAAAAGGTGAGGGGGTGTTGAAAAGCATTGATCTGTTTCCTTAGCAGTGTCAGAAGGAGGCTGCAGTTCCCCAGTTCTCCCAGGAGGAAAAAAAGATTTCCCTATTCATCAAGATCATTGGGCAGGTAGGTACTAACCATCTCTGGTCCCCTATTCCTGAGGAGTTAACATACCTGGCCTCACTTGGAAACCTCAGCTGATGAAGGTGCCAGGGGACACGAGGAGCCCTAGGCTGCAGCCCGTCAGAGGATGGTCCTCTGGCACTGCATATTCGTGAAGAGTTCTTTATTCTAGGGTCACCTGGCTCTTGTGGGGCTTGTGATCAGGTCTCCATAAGTTATAGAGCCAGCTCCCACTGCTGCTGAACTTGTCTTTGTGTTGCTGAAGTGCCTGCTAGTGACAATTGCCATATTAGAACCCAGGAGTCATGAGGACACCAGACTTTCCCTGTGAGTACTGGTCATTTAATACTGCAGGTGGGTAGCAGAGACACGACTCTCCAATGGATATGATGGGATGGAACTTGAAGATGCCTTTCGCTGCTCTCTTTCTCGCCTGAGTGGGATCTGGGGAGTATTAGTTCCGGGTTGTGTTGCCAAAAGACCCATGAGATGTTTCCATCATTGAAGATGGGAACCTAAGTGTCTTTAGGTCACACTTTGCACTCCCTGCTTCGGTACCTCCTTGACGATCAAATGGAAGCAAGATCCCTGCATGCTGCTGTTCAGCTGGTTCTCACACAGGCGTGTTTTCCCACCTGTGGGTTTCTCTCTACAACTCAGTTTCCTCTTCAATCTCTAAATTCCATCACTTGTAACTTTACCAGAGTATTACAGGTTCCTTTAGTCTGTCCATCAAAGAACCGTAACGAATCCTGGCTCTGTAAAAGCTAAGTGGGGGACTCATCTTATCCCATATATGATCCCATAGACTTAGCCCTGGGTCTGTTTGCCAGAAAATTTCTCTACAATACCTAAATGTCCATTCTGCAAAAAGATAGCAAGTTTTGCTCAAAGTAACCCTGCCACAGGCCAGTGGGTTTGTAACCAATCCTAAATGCCATGGAACAGCATTCCTGGCAAAGAGGAGTGCCTGTGTGAAGAATGTAGGCCCCTCTGGGCTCCTTACTGCCTGTCCTCAACTGGGCTCAGGAATCTTCCTCAAGTGTTCCACAAAGTCTCCAGATGCCCTCAGGGCATCAGCCAGGAGTATTATCTGTGGCTTACAGATGAGGAGACTGAGGCCTTCTGGAAGCCAAGTGACTCAACTTCAGAAAGCCCAACCTGTTCAAGGCCCTTTTCTCTTTTGCAAGACATTTGACACCTGAGGAATCCTGTAGTGTTATCGGGTCACCCCGGGTGGTTAGGAGACACTTCTGCTTTGTTCTGAAGACTCTGTGGATGGTTGTGGAGTTCAGCCCAACTGGGGGAGGAGGCGGCCACTCACAGAGCAAAGGGAAGCCGATAAGAAATGTCAACCCCTCCTCGGCAGCATCAAGGCACCGACCCGCCAGGCACATCCACCTGTGGCTAGTGTTGCCCTGGCTGATGTTGCATACCCACATCTCTGCAGGACCCCAACATGCCCACAGGTGCCCTTGTGCAGCTGGAGTCCAGCCAGCCTCCTGGCTTCATTTCTGCTCTGCGAGATCTGGGTACTCCCAGATGGAACCCAGCGACAGGCCCCAGATCGGCTGAAAGATTCGATCACTTCGTCCATTGTGCTACACAGAAGGAAGGCGTGCCTCCAAGCACAGGCCTCCGAGTGAGTCACCCAGGTCAAACCCTTGCCAGTACAAGGTTCCTGCTGTGAGGGCGTCTAGAACCCCAATGTTTCCAGGCCTCCATGGAAAAGGCAAAGCAGGCAACAGGAGAAGCTGCCTTGAGAGGACATTAAGAACTCTGAAGAAAGGGCTCAACCAGCATGGTGTGCAGCTGCTCTAGCCACAGGCTCACTCTGGAACCAAAGGAATGCTGAACAGCCTTTTGCTTTTTACTGTAGCATTTATGGAGTAGAGAGGAGTGAGGGCACTGGCAAAAGTCAAACCTCTTCCGTTTTCTTCCCTCTTTTAGCTCTTTCCTCCTTAACCTTGTTACTTTTCCTGACCCCTTGGGCTTCTCACCCCCAAATCCTTGCTGTGGGATGGTGTGGGATTCTCAGGTGGTTTCCATGGATGGCCTTCCCAGTTTGCAGCATCCCCAGAACACATAGGATGCCCACAGCCTCCTTTACAGATTTGGTAAAAAGTGTGTGCTCTTGGACGTGATGTTCTCAGATAGGAACCTTGTGAACTTACTATCCAGGGAGGCAAGGAAAATGGGAGAGAGCCTGATTCCCTCGCATAGAATAGTCTGCTAACTCATACTGTATTACTATGATAGAAATTGACCAAGGTTTTCTATTTCTGCACGGTTTCATCACCTTCAACATACTCCATTTACTCGACGGTTTCCTTCAATATCTCACATCAATGAAACTTTGGGTTCCATTTTAGAAAAGGTATATTTAGTCCATTGAAATAAATGTCCACGGAGGATGAAGGAACATGTTTGTGAACAACCAAATTATATTTACCCTCATGAAGTGGATCTTAGAATTTATGTTTTGTGATTATGGTGGAGAACCACAGTGAGCCCAACGCAGTTACAAGCTACCATTTCTGCAGACAAGTCTGGGCTCGCCATGTGTGGCCAATCTTCCAGCTTTTAAGGAAACTTCTTATTGCCACAGAATGTGCATACACCGACCCTCAGTTTGGGGTATCTTTTAATGTGTGCTGTAACTCAGAGAGAATATTTTCAATGTTCCCATATTACTGTTGCAGGAGAGGAGAAGTGGCAGCTATCAGCCCACACATTTGAGTTTTTCTTTGTTTCATTCAAAGTTTTCAGGATGTTGTAAATGCTGCTCTAACCCTGTGCTTTCACATTGTACCAGCCCTGAGCTTTTTGTTCTTTTATTTTCCAAACTGGGAAAATATGTAGTCATCAGTGATAAAAAGTGACCCGCAATTTGTCCTGGAGGCAACTTACCTGTAGTGGTTTCTCCTTCATTGTTATTCGAAGGCCGTTTCCAGAGCTTCACAAAGGGAGGAATATTCCATATTCCTGCTAACTGAGCCTTTGGCTAAACCCCATCCCACAGAAAACTTGAGGCTCACAATCTGAAAATGATCTCTTTCCTCAGTGTGTCCTTCCAAGTTCCTGAAGGACCGCCCTTCCCAGCCTCATTGCAGCTCCTCTTTGGAGATGCAAATCCCTGTAGATTTCTAAAATCTCTTTGGCAGGCAAATGTTAGATTTAGTGGGCCACAGGAAAAAAAAAAAAAAGCAAAAACACACAAAAGGAACACGCACACACAATTGTGAGGTTGAACACAGCTCTTTCATCAAATGTTTCCAAGACAGAGGAAAACAACCCAAAATATTCACTGGTGAGAGTCAGAATTGTTCTTCAAAGAGCTGAGTGACACATAACGGAAAACATTGTAATTACCTGTTATTAAATTTAATACCCCAAACAGATGGTGCTCCATTTTCCCCCCAGAGTGCTCACCTGATTGGAAAATTATTTCTAAGCCCTTACCCCCAGTTGCTTAACTTCCCATGGCATCCAAATGTGAATCGGTTTGCTGCCGGTACTCTGCAAATCTCACGGTAAAGTCATTTCTCCTTTCTTGTAGACTCTAAGAACAAACACTACCCACTTTATTTATTTGAAGAATTACTGTCACCCTGAGCCCCAAATTGTTGGGAAATGAAGGATTGGCTAAATGAAAGTGGAGTGAAAAGAACAGCTACTTTTATGTAGATTTATTGGAAAAGATGCCCAGGGCCTTCGTTCTAGCCGCTTCCTGGCACATTACTGAGGCCCCCAACAAGGCTTGTTTCGGCCAGCCGCTATGGAGGCTATACCCTCAGGCTGCCGGAAGGGCAGAGTCCCGCAGCTGAGGTTCAGCTCTGAAAACCCACCACCCTGGTGATGGTGGTGGTTCCCTTTTTCCTGATAAAAAATAAAGTTAGCTTTCAAGAAATCATCAGAAACCCTATTTTAAATTCGTCCTGAAAGCATGTGATGCAGAAATCAGGCCACCACACTTTGACTTTGAAAATATTTTATTTGAATAGTAAATAGTTATACAGTTGAAACAGTTCTATTGAAGCTTTCTATAAATAGCTAACAATTACGAAAATAATGTATGTAGAAAAGAGATTGCATTGAAAAGTAAGAGCTGTCGGTTGTACAAGGGCCCTGGGGACCCTCGAAGCAGAATAAATGGTAGGTTGTCTGTAATTCACTCAGATAGATATAAAAGTTAAAACTTTAAGCAGATCCCTTTAGAAAAAGGCTCTCTTCTAAAACGCACAGTGGAATGTCAAGAGTGGCGGGGTGGGAAGAAGGAAGCGCATCAAAAAAAATCTGCAATCAAATAATATCATAATCTTCATAATTAATATAAATAAATAAAGAATAAATAACAATTACTCATAAATCAACATATACATTTAGAGGGAACTGATAGTCCTACCTCAACAAAGATGATCAAACCAAAAAGTCTTACGTGAAACACTGAGGCAGTTACTACAGCATCTTCAAAACACTCCCTTCCCTCCCCCCCAAAACAATCCCAACAACAGTTCAAGGCATTTGTGGCTATACTAAAGAAAACTCTTTTTTAAGCAATTTGATTTGTTCACATACAAAAAGGTAAAGCCAGACTCCAGCAGTTCACAAGCCATAATAAAGCTAATCGTGTGGGAAGTTCAATTTACAGCCTGTGAAATATAAAGGCATTTATTCCTCAAGATTCACCCAAAACAACCCGTACGCTACATACATAGAGAGCAGAGATTGGTAGGCAAGGCGAGAGAGTAGAGCGCATTTTCTAGACCATGAACACAGCGAATACTAGCAAGAAAAACAGCTTCTCCCCGCCAAGGGGAGGTTTCCAACCACGAGACAAACGGGTACAGCTTTTCTCCCTTGTACAGAAAGAGACTGACTCCTGTTGCGCCATGGGGGGTTGGGGGTACACAACGTAAAAGTGGGGGTTCCAAAAGGAGTCACAACGAGAGGATGGGGTTACCGTCACGCCACACCGAGAAGCGGAGACGACACTTTCACCCGGTGGGGGCGGGGGCGAGGCTCCCCCAGCGCAGACTGGGGTTCGGGCGTGCAGAGCGCACTCTCTTTGTGGGTCTCCAAGCGAAGGCACAGTTCCGGGGGCCGGGGTGGAGGGCGCGCTCTAGCAGGCCGGGCGCACGGGCACCTGCAGGAGGATCACCTGTCTGTTCTCGGATGGGTGGCACTTGTTGATGTGCCGCGTAAGGCCGGGCGAGCTGTAGAAGGTGGCCGGGCAGTACTTGCAGGGAAACACCTGGGCGGCGTGCAGCAGGCGCAGGTGGCGCTCCTGGGCGCCCTTGCTGGGGAACGACTCCCCGCACACAGGGCATAGGTGGCACTCGGCGGACGCACTCAGGCCCAGCATGCCGGCTGCCTCGCCTTCGCCGGCCGCCTCCTGGGGCGCCTTCTCGTCGGGACCGGGGTACAAGGCCAGTAGGTCCTCGGCCGCGGGCGCTGGAGGCGCGCCCTTGGCCTGCAGCGCCTGGTGGTGCGCCAGCAGGTGCTTGCGTAGGTAGGCCTGGCGGCGGAACTTCTTGGCGCAGTGGTGACACTCATAGAGCCCGTCCTCAGAGCCCGACTCGGATACGCCGCCGGGGCTTGGCGTGTCCCGGTCGCTGCCGCCGCCCGGCGCCTCCCGCGCCTCGGCCCTGGCTGCCGCTTCCGGCTCCGGCGCGCGGGCGGCGGCGGGCGCGGGCCGCGGTTTGTGCCAGCGGCGGTGCGAGGCCAGGTTGGCCGGGCAGCTGAAGACCTTGGCGCACTCGGGGCAGCGGTACTCCACGCGGACGATACGCGAGCACTTGTGCTGCGCCAGCGCGAACGGGTCGGCGTACTCCTCCTTGCACAGCTGGCAAATGAACTCGCCCAGCGGCCGCGCTGCGCCCCCCGCGCGGCCCCGCGGCGCCTCCACCGGGCCCTCCTTGATCTTGAGCCCCAGCACAGGCGACGTGGTCACCTCGTCCTCGAAGTGCAGCTTGCGGATGGCCTTGGGCTTCTTGGCGCCCGGGGCCTTGGCTGCCTTGGCGGGCGGCTCCGCGGTAGCGGCGGCGGCGGCGGCGGCGGCGGCGGTGGGTGGGGGCCGCTTGCCCGGGGGCCGCAGGGCGGCGGCGGGGGGCAGTGGGGGACCGGGGCCGGGACCGCGGGCCGCCTCGGCGCCCGCCGAGAACGCCGTGCCCATCTTGAGCTCGGCGGGCGCAAAGAGTAACGCATCGCCGCCGCAGGTGCCGCCGCCGCCCGCTCCGCTTGCGCCGCCGCCGCCGCCGCCCCCTCCGAGCAGCGCGGCGGGCGTGGGGAAGGACTCGGCCGAGACCGGCGAGCCCAGGTTGAAGCTGCGCTCGAAGTACTTGTGCTTCTCGTGCTCGCGGCTCACGGGCCGCGTGGGGCTGTAGAGTGGCGCAGGGTGCGCGGCCTCTGGGTTGCCGAAGTGCGCGGCACGCGGACCCGGCGGGGGTGGCGGCGGCCCGGGCGCGCAGGCGAGCGCGGCGGCGAGCGCTGCATGGGCGCGCTCCGCGGGCGGCGGTGGTGGCGGCGGCGGTAGCGGCCCTGGGCCCGAGTTCGGCGCTGGGGGCTCAGCGCGGGCGCCCCCGCAGCCGGGCGAGAGCAGCAGCGCACGGTCGCCGTCCTCGCCGCCGCGGACCCGGTAGGACACGGGCGTGGACTTCTTGCTGCGCTTCACCAGGAAACCGCGGGGCATGTTGGCGCGGCCCGAGGGCACGGCACTCGTTCGGTACCCCCTCCGCGCTCGGCCCCGGCGGCCCTCAGTGCCCTCGGCCCATGGCCCGGGCGCGGCGGCTGCGGGACTCGCGTGGCGCCGGCGGCGGCTCGGCCCAGCTCAGCGCCCTGCACGCGCGTCCCTGTCCCCGGGCCCGGCAGCCGCTCCCTTTTAACGGGGGGAGGGGGCCATTGTTCTCGCCTCCCGCTTCCCCCGGAGCCAATCAGAGCGCCTACAGCTCCTCGGCCTGGCAGGGTGGGAGGGCGATCGGGCGGCCAAAAGGGGGCCGGGACTCGGGGGTCGCCCGGTAGGTGCGGCAGATGTACCTGAGGGCGCAGGGCCCCCGCGCGCGCCCCTCGGCCGCCCCGCCCGGCGCCGCCGCCCCGCCCGGCCCAGGCACACGCCCGGCCCCGCCTCCCTTCACGGTCTGCTGCTCCTCTATGGGGAGGCGCACGTGCCTGGGCTTTGTGTCTCTCCTCCGGGGGGCGCGGAGCCGCCAAATGGGCCCGTCCATCAGCGCGACAATGCACGCCCCCCTCCCGCACGGGGATTACCCGCGGGTCGCGAGCAAAATAGCAACAAAGGAGAAGAATGGCCCCAAATATGTCAGGAGGGTTCAAACCGCGAGCCGGAGCCGAGGGGGAAGTTGTGCGCGCTGATTGGGTGGGGGAGGGGGCACGCCCCGGTGGCGCGGGGAGATTGGGGCGTCGGCGGAGGCGCATTGGCTCCGCGTGGTGTTTGGGAAATAAACAAGAATCCGAGAAAGCCGCGGAGTCCCGGCGGCCAAGAGCCTCCGCCCGTACCTCGGACGGATAGGCCGCGGGACCCAAGGGGGGTTCCGAGTGTGGACAGGGGGCCAGGACTTATGGCAGTGGCCGAGGGCGGGCGATGTTTGTGCTCGGCGTGACTACGGGGCTCGAGAAGGTTTCTTTCGAGTTTGAGAAGGAATTGGCATGGCCTTCTCAGTCTCCAGAAAGCGCGGGGCTGGAGCGGGGGCGTGCTGAACTGGGCTCCCAAAGAAACGTCAATTTCTGAACTTTTGGGTTCTTGGAGGCTCGGGAATGGCATCTTTGGTGGGGCCCGGCCCAGGCCTCCCGGAGCCTCCGCGCGGTTTGGGGCTGGGTAACCTGAGTCGAGTTGGCTAAAGCCCGAAACGCGCATCGGCCTCGTGCACCCCAGTGAAGTTGGTTTTCTCCTCCCCGCGCGGCCTCATGCATTTTCATTCCGAGCGGGCATTTTGTTTGCCGGTTGACATCAGATGCTAAATCAAGGACTCCAATCAAGGCGCTGCAGAATAAAGGGGCCGCCTGTCTGGGCGCAGCCCCCCCGGAGCCGTGCCCCCTTCACCTTTGTGAAGGAAATTAACCTCCCGCTATTGAGCGCCGGTCGCGGCCAATCTGGACGCAAAAGAGACGCGTGCTGGACGGGGGGAGGGGGGGCAATCTGTCCTCTGAGGCAGGCTGCGGCCTCGGCGAGGACATGCCGCCTCCCCTGTGCCACCAGGAAAACACAACAGCGAAGACACCCCCCACCCCCACCCCCGCCGCCGTTACGTTTGGACCCAGACTGGGCCGCCGGCCTCCATACTCTGTCCAGCCCAGACCCGAGGAAGCACAAAAGGCAGAACCTCCCGGGGACAGGGCAGAACCCCACGAAGTGCATAGTGGCCCTGATCGTCCATCACTGGGGAGCAAATAGCCAAGCCACATAAAATGTCATATGCTTTGAGGAAAATGTCACTTTATTGAAAGAGAAGGAAACATTTTTCTGCAAAGCTCTGTACACCGGATAGATTTTGCTGAGTTTTACTTTCGCTATGTTCCACTGAAGGTATTTAATTGTTTTGGATTTTCCCTCTGAAAATACCCTGGCGTAGAAATTAAACATGTAAAAATAGAGTCCACATGAGTCATAAGTTGTGATGGGGACAGTTGTTAGGCTTAATTAAGGGGTTAATCAAGTTGGGTAATCAAGGGAAAGATATTTGATAATTTTATGTTTGTAATATTTTAAGCTACACACTGAAAAGAGAAGAATGCATGTAATGAAATATATTTTGAAGAGTCTCACCCTAGTTTTCAAAATGCTGTGGTGAATGGTAGTCCCCCCCCAAAGTTAGGAATCTTAAAATGAGTTTATCTAAAATTTATAAATACATTTCTATCTAAAAGTAACATGTTATTTCCTTGCTCTTTTGAGCGCTGATTAATATTGCTGATGAAATTAGAAGTGGGAAAGGGATTCCGAGACAGCTTTGGCCAATTTTATTTTCTAATCACGAATCCCATCTGGATTGTAGAATAATATAGGGCGGGGGCTCGGCCGGCCCTATTCGGTCTTGCATATGGAACAACACTCCGTCAATTCAACAGATAACAGAGTTAGTCACCTTGTGAATCCTTTAACAATAACAACACTCACAATTGTAAATAAACCATGGGGGTGGGGGATCACTACCAGCAAAAAAACAAAACAACTCCTGCCTGAGTGAATTCAAACAGGGCTCTGAATTTAGCCAAGGGAAACTATTGAACGCCACTGAGATACAGAGATTCAATGAATCCGTGTCTTTTTCTTTATTTGTGGCTTCTAGTCTTGCTAGCCGAAATGAAATCTGCTTTCAGACGGGTACAGTAAAAAATAAATGGACACCTGAAAAGTACTAGTATTGGAAACTAATTTCACCACCCGGGGCTGGGAAAGAATTAGGCTGCGCGCGCGCGCACGCACACACCAGCGACATCCAAGCAGGTGTAGCACAGCCCGGGCCGTGGATAGCAGCCGCCTTCTGCTGATTTTCTCAGAATCTGTGCGCCCGCAAGGATGGGGACATCGGGTCGAGATATTTCTCTGCCTGGGAAGGACAAATAGCCACCACACTGCGCCCCCGACGCCGGCCTTAGCGCATGAGATTCGGAGAAGCGGCCGCGTGAAGTTAAGTTTGGGGAAACACGGATCGTGGATTTGCCCCCCTCCAGAGGGGTTTCGCGAAAGTCAATGAGCATAAAGATCCAAGGCAGAGGCACCCAAGTGTCCTTCCCCAGCTTCAGGCGACTCCTCCCCTTCCTGCGGGGTCCTGGCCAGCGCTTTGGAAAAATCCCGGGCCTCTTCACTTCTTTTCTGCCAGCCCCGCGGTGAGTTCTTCCTTTGACGACTGCGGAGCCGGAGGCCGCAGGCGCTCCAATTTCTCCTATCCTGGTGTGCTGGGATGCCGTCGGGGCGTGCGCCGGGGTTCGCTGTGACCTTCACCTCGGCTGGAAATCAAAGTCAAGGCAACAGGGAGTTTGTATAAAGCGCGAAGCTTGGAAATAAGAGCAGAAGCGGGGCAACTTCTGCGGAGTAGTTGGCTCCTTGGGGCGTCTAGGAGAATTGGCCGCCCTGGCCTCACGGGAGGAACCAGGCGGGCCCGGATTCTCACCCCACAGCAGGTGGCGACTTTGGAGACGCCAACGTTGGTGGTGGGGGGAGTTGTCAGCGGCCCCCACCATCCCCACTCAGCTGCAGACCGCTCTTCTGGCTTCACAGAAGCTGCCACTGCCGGCACTCAGTCCCCCGAGCCACAACCCGGCAGGAACCGCGTACTGCCGCCGCAGTGCCCGCCGCCCCGTCCCGGAGGGACCCGAGCCTCCGAGCGCCGAGCGCGCCCGACCCAAGCAGGGAAGAGGCTTTGTATTTGCAGGAATGAGGGGTTGTTGTGTCAGTCCCAGGGGCACGCGAGAGACACGCGCAGCCCGCCTGCCCGCCGCCCCACCCGGCTCGGCCCCAGGCACCTTCCGGGCCTCCCGCCCGCGGGCCGTTGCCTTTGTTCGGCGCATTAGCATAAAGCTGCCAGGGATCTCCCGTTTAAATAATTCCACACAAAAGAAGAGTGCATGAAAGAGAGCGAACAAGGGACGGTCCACGAGGCTGCGCCGTGCGCCCTCGCGGGGAGGGACCGCGCTCAAATATTTCCCTCCCTTCGAGTTTCAAGTGCCCCCTGGCAATCTGCTGCGCGCCCATTATTCGGCCAGGGTCCGACTGGCCGCCTCTTTTATCCCCACTCCCCCCGAGAGTGCCGTCGGGACCACTGCACGCTCCTTTAAGTGCCCTCAGGGCTGTTTGTTTTTGCCTCTGTGGGACCGTCGGGGCCGGGGAGGGAGGAGAACGGGCAGGAAGACCGAGGTGGGCGGCGGGAAGGGTGGTGTAGGCAAAAGCTGGCCCTGGCGAAGCCCGGAAGGTGAGAAAGTCACAACCAGAGAATTAGGTCAGGGAGAGTCAGGACCGCACTGAACCCATCAGGATGACTTTGAACTTGGGGCACAAGAGGTGTCCTCCGGTGCCGCTGGTCCTTGCGCCTCGGTCTAGAAACAGAACTGACAAAACCCTGCGAAACTGGCCAGAAAGGCCGCGACGACCCCGATCCTTTCCCCTTCTCATCCCACTCACACCTGCACCCCGCCTCGCCTGCTGCAGGAGGACGAAGATGCAGCCAGGCTGCTGGGGGCCGCAAGGGCGCACTTGCTACCTTGGTGTGGGTTCTGGCTATGGGGTTGGCGGGTGCTCCTTCCCAAGCACCGCCGTTCCTCTCCCCTCCTCCTTTCCCTCTTCTCCAGTCCCTGCTCTTCTCCCTCGCCCTCCGGTTCCCTCCCGGCGTCTTCCGCCTCCTCTCCCTCCTCCTGTCCCTCTCTCTCCTTCGGGCTCTTGCCTTCTTTTCTTTCCCCTCCTTTCTTCCCACAGTCTCACCTTTCCCTCATCCTTCTCCTCTCTCCCCGCCTTTCACTCCTTAACCCCCCCTCTTGTCTCCCACCCGCTACTGGCCCCCTTCCTCTCTCCCAGCCCCTTCTCCCCACTGTCCCTCCCTCCCCATCCCGTCCCCCAGCCCTCTTTGCTGTCTTTCTGCTCCCCTCTCTCCTCCTGTCCCTCTCTCCTCTCTTCCCTCGCTTCTGCTTCCGTCCTCTCTCCCTCTCTTCCCCTCTCTCTCCCAGTCGTCCATTCCTCTCTTCTACTCTCTTACCTTCTCTCTCTCCCCCCTCCTTCACTCTCCCCCCACTCTTCTCCCTGCTCTTACTCTCCCCCCACTCCCCACAGGCCAACGTGTGTTATTTTATTTGTCTAGAGAGAGCCTATTTGTTCAGTGATGTGTGGCCTCCTGGTCGCCTGCTTTAATGGGGGGACGCGGAGGCTTGGTTTCTGTGAGCATTAGCATACAGCTGCCCGGCTCTGCGCCCCTGCCGGCGCTCACTTTATCCCAGCCTTATCATCACTTCTTCTCTCAACCAGAAAACAATCAACAGCTCCTCGCACTCGGCGACTTTCGAGCCCTGCTCCATGCTTCTTGGCTAACACTCGCTCATTCGGGTGCGCACCCTCTCTCTCTCTCTCTCTCTCTCTCTCTCTCTCTCTCTCTCTCTCTCGCTCTCTCTCCCTCTTGTAAGGGTAAATATTGATTGGCTGGCTTTACATTTTATGCTCCGTGCCATATTCCTTCCCTCCCTCACTTCATCGTTGATTTTTCTCGCCCTCCGGTGATGTTTGAGTGTAATAAAACCATAAGGAGCCATTTTTGGAAAGGCGGTTTAAAAACTGACATCTGTCAGGAGAGCAATTAGAGGCATCAGAAGGCAGGGTCGTTGAATGTGATTTGGGAGAATAAAACTTTGGAAAATTAACTTTGGTATTTTCTCGTTACTATTCTTTGCTTAAAACTGTCCCCAGCTCAGCAGCAAGTGCTGAAATGTGTAGAAACGCCAAGCATTCATTCCACTTACAGAATTCATGCCTTGTGCAAGCCAATTGCCAATATTGGACTCTTTCAAGCCCTTCCTTTTGCCAAGCTTTATTTTCCCGAAACCCTTACAACAGTCAATTGCGAGTTATGACCAACAACTCTTGAATTCCTCTTTTATTCTTAGGAGACTTGTTCGGTGATAAAGCTTTCAAATCTGAACAGATGTGCTAAGATTCTTAGATTCAGGAAATTATTTAGCATATATGCTAAATATCCTATACACTTTCTAAGTGTGAGATAAAGATTAAGATAATGTCACCCAGTACACTTTGTAGAATAAAATATATTCTAGATATTTTCAAGTCTGCTGTGATACTTGTGGAGCTGCAAGACTCCTCAAAAGGCAGCAAAGGGAAACTTATTGTTACATTTATGCATGATTTAGTATTAAGGTTGACATTGTCATTTGGGGTCACTTTTATGTGACTAGAGGCTTTTTAATGCTAATACTTGGTCACAGAAGTCATAACTGTTGATCCTCTGAGGTTGTTCTGTTAATCTCCATCCAGGGTTCCCAGGACCTGTCACAGAAACTCCATTTGCTGATGAGTTTGACCCAGGTCCTCTCAGGGGAAGGCGACAGGAGAGGAGAGTTGTTTGAGCCAACTCATTCACCAGCTCCTGAAATATGGTTCCACGTGTGCTGGGTCTGAATTCCGAAGAGTGGACAAGTAGTGATTGTTCCCCTTTCAAGTGACACAGTGTGTACCATATATATGGCCAATGCTGGACCCCCCCCCCCACCACCACCAAATGACCCATGCATTTGTGGAAAACGCACATGTGAAGGAATTAGGAGCATTTATTGCTTGCTTTTGCCTGCCTTGGGAAAGTCAAGAGTCCAGTGTTCTGGAACAATTTTATTTTGCAAAAATATCAAGTAACTTTGTAGTTCCAACAAGTAAGCAGTTTGCAGCAGAGTTTGATAATGTATACACAATTCTGTAATGCCAGCTCTGACTTTCCTTCTAATAGCTGTGTATCCTTTATCTTGTGCCAACTTTTGCTCAACATTTACATAAAATACAACACATGAACAAAAACTGGATTGTTCACAAAAAACCAGTTTTAAGCTCTGCTGGTGAAAAATTGTGTTATATTATCTACTAAGAGAGACCCAATAAATGAGAACACGCTTATGTGTTTGTTCTCGCTCATTCCTGAATCCATGCAGTTTCTAGTGGGCAACTAATTTGCTTTATTTATAAGAAAAAGGGTTTCTGATCCACATTATAGGTGACATGTACTAGGGACCCCCTCACCCTGCCCCCAGTGCAAAGCAACAGTGCTAAGGGTCAAAGAAAATGAACTAGATGAACTTCCCACTACCACGTCCTAGTCGAAAACCTATGTGTGAACCCCTTGATCATCCAACTTTTCTGTGACTTTATGCTCCTCATCTGCAATTTGAAACAGAAATACAGCTTCCTCCCTTCCAAAGGCCATGTAAGCTTTCCTACATAATCACTGCTTCTGATGTTGGAATATAGATTTCATTTCTCATCATCTGTTTGCTAATTTTCCATTCCGGGCACATTTTCTTTTTTATCACCCGTAAGTATTCCTGGGTAAACATGTGAAGAACTAACAAGACTGGCAGCAGAAGTTTCCAGGAAATCAAACAGAATCACACCCAAGGTAAAAACAAGTTTTACACAGTGTGATCTCATTTTATTGCTGAAATGGATTATTCTGCACTAGAACATGCCTGGTAGTTGCAAAGCGAGCCTGCCCCAGAAGAGAGGCACACGGCCGTGCGCCACCTACTGGAATGATAGAAAACTACAGGCATAAGTTGGGGAAGGAAAGGAATGAACAAAACCACAAGGGACTGCTTGGCTGTCCAACCAGGCTGCAGAGAACTTTTCTATTTCTACAGAGCGCGCTTCCAGGAGCTACATGACAACCATAAAGGGGAGACCCTGCCTACAACTAAATGATGCCCGGCCACGCGTACATGGGTAGGAGGTAGCGATTATAGCGTAGGTAGTCAAGAGTGCTTCTCTCCACCAGGGTTTTGTAGATGGAGTCCTCGAAAACTCTTTTGAGGTATTGCCTGGGCTTCTCAATCGGGTTTATTTCCTCATCTTCTATCTGATGGGCTAACTGCTCTATGGAAGGAAGGTCTTCCTCCTGTAAAACACAGTAAGAGGCCAGATACAGAAATTAATCGGATTCTACATAGTTATAACAGGAAGTTTTGTAAAAAGTGAAAATGATAGTAGTCAGCTCTGTCAGGCTGGTCATTCCTTCTTCCAGCTTTTGAAATTTTATTTTTAATTGTGGCAAAGCATACATAACATAAAATGTTTTATTTTAATAATTTTTAGGTGTACAGTTCAGTGGCATGAAGTACCTTCACACTTCTGTGTGACCCTCACCACAGTCCATCTCCAGGACATTTTCATCTTCCTCAGCTGAAACACCAGCTCCCTACCCTCCCATCCGCCAGGCCCTGGAAAGCACCTCTGTCTCTATGAATGTGACTATGCAGGCCCCTCATGTGAGTGGAACCGTGTAGTATTTGTCTTTTTGTGACTGGCTTATATCAATTAATGTCACAGAGGATGTCCTCAAGAGTCATAGAGGTTAGTCATTTAAAGCCCTTTATTTTCAGATAAGCATCATCTGTAGATCATACTTGTTTTAAAAATTTAAAAAAAAAGCAGTGATTAAACTTTTTTACTCGAAAGGTCCTAGATGGTTTTCTTAGTTATAATTCCCAATAAATGGGATTTTAAAACCTTAGAATACATTCACAGTCAAGTCCAATTTTATTGATGTATATAAAAAGACAGGGCTCAGAAAGAATAAAGTTGTTTGAAGTGCAGAATCATATGCTGTACATGTCTATAAAATCGTAGAGATTTTCCCAATATTTCATTATAAAAATTTTCAGAGACAAGTTGAAGAATTGTCCAGTGGACACCTGCACACCCCCACCTGGACTGCACAGTTAACATCTGCTGTATTGGCTTCACCACCGCATATCTGCCCTCCATAATGGAGTACTTCTAGAAAGCACATCCCCCAGAGTTGAGCTGGGTGCTTTCCAAACACCGTGATTCTTGAACATCAGCCTTTATCAAGAGCCTGTAGACCCCGATGGTACATTTATTTCAACTTCCAATAATTCTTCTATTTTGAACAGAAAAAAAGGGCAATTACTTGCAGGATTTTATTGAATTATTAACTTACTAGTGATAAGAGCTTGTAGGTAGAAAAACAGACGCAAGCTATATGGAGGCGTAAAGTCATTGTCACTTGGCTAAGCAAGACACAACAAGGTGCTGGAGATGACGCACACACTGGAAAAAGCAGTCAGTGGGGGTTGCAGGAATTCGGCTTTAAATGACAGAGATAAAGGCAGTGACGGGGGAAAAGGCAACCGATGCTCACAACTAAATGCTGGAAGTGCTGAAAACTCTGGGTGGCACCAATAAGGCCTCAGGGATATCTTCTGCAATGTATATGAGGTTGGTTCTTTCTTCCTAATTTTTCTGGAGAATTGTATAAAACCAAACAAAAATAATGACCTTACTAAAATTATACAAGATTTTGAGCTCAGATTGTATGCTGCTGTTCCGACACTGGGTTAAATAGTGTAAAATCACAGAAAGGAACTCTTAAAGTTTATTTCACGCAAACATTGCTCTAGATTATAAACAGATTTTTGGGCACTTGCCTCTTGAAGGGTGACCTCTCATACTGTGATCATCTTCTTTCACAGTATGACCACCTCCCCTCACAGTGTGACCATTTCCCCTCAGTGTGACCACCACCCCTCACAGTGTGACCACCTCCCCCTCAGTGTGATCACCACCCCTCAGTGTGACCACCACCCCTCAGTGTGACTACCACCCCTCACACAGTGTGATCACCTCCCCTCCCCTCACAGTGTGACCACCTCCCCCTCACAGTGTGACCACCTCCCCTCACACAGTGTGACCACCTCCCCTCACAGTGTGACCACCTCCCCTCACACAGTGTGACCACCTCCCCTCACACAGTGTGATCACCTCCCCTCACAGAGTGACCACCTCCCCTCAGTGTAACCACAACCACCCCCCCTCACACAGTGTGACTACTTTTTCTCTCACAGCATGACCACTTCCCCTCAGTGTGATCGCCTCCCCTCACACAGTGTGACCACTTTTTCTCTCACAGTGTGACTACCTCTCCTCTCACAGTGTGACCACCTCCCCTCAGTGTGACCATTTCCTTTCACACAGTGTGACCACCTCTTTCTGCCATCATCATCCTTATGAATTCAACTTTAGATTCTGTATGTTTGAGATCATACAGTATTTGTTTTTTGTAATGATTTTTTTTTTCTGAGACAGGATCTCACTCTGTCACCCAAACTGTAGTGCAGTGGCACAATCTCAGCTCACCGCAACCTCTGCCTCCTGGGTTCAAGCAATTCTCCTGTCTCAGCCTCCCAAGTTGCTGGGATTACAGATGTGTGCCACTACCACCCAGCTAATATTTTGTATTTTTAGTAGAGATGGAGTTTTACCATGTTGGCCAGGCTGGTCTCGAACTCCTGACCTCAAATGATCCACCCACCTTGGCCTCCCAAATTGCTGGGGTTACAGGCGTGAGCTACCGTGCTCGGCTGTACCTGGATTATTATACTTAGCATAATGTCCTCCAGGTTCATCTATGTTGTTGAAAATGACAGAACTTTCTTTTTTTAAGGCTGAATAGTATTCCATTGTGTGTATACACCATAATTTCTTTATCCATTCATCTGCTGATGAACACTTAGGTTAATTTCATGTCCTGGCTGTTTTGAATAAGCTGCAGTGAAACAGGAATACAGATATATCTTTGATATACTGATTTCATTTCCTTTGGATACATCCCCAAAAGTGAGATTGCTGGATCATATGTAATTCTATTTTCAGTTTTCTGAGGAACCTCCACACTGTTTTCCAAAATGGCTGAACCAATCTACATTAGCACCAACAGTGAACAAGAATTCCCTTTTCTCCACATCCTTGCCAACCTTTTATCTATAACGACCATACTAACAAGTGTGAGGTGGTAGCTCACTGTGGTTTTAATTTGCAGTAAATTAATTGTGGGCTATAATACATTTAAGAAAGATTAACATAAACAAATAAGGTAATTATTTACCCAATTATTCCAGTTCCGTGTGGTAGCTGAAGCCTATCCCAGCAGCTCAAGGCACAAAGCAGGAACCCATCATGAACAGGACCCCTCCCATCACAGGGTACACTCCCACTGACACCCACACCCACACTCACACACACTGGGACCATTAAGACATGCCAATTACCCTTTTGTGCCTGGCTTTTTTCACTTAGCACAGTGTTTTGTTTTTTTCTGATCTTTGAACTCCAGTGTACCTGGTGAAAACCCACAGTGCACACAGACATGGGCAGAACATGCAAATTCCACAGACAGTGACCCCGGGAATGACTTTCTTTTCCTCCTCAATGTTACAATGAAAGGATGTTATTCAAGGGCCTATTATATGTCTTCTTTTGAGAAGTGTCTATTCAGGTCCTTTGCTTATATCAGGTTATTTTGTTTATATTATATTATATTGTTTATATCAGGTTATTTGTTTTCCTGTTAGTGAGTTCCCTATACATTTTGGATATTAGCCCTTTATAAGATGTATGATTTGCAAATAGTTTCTCCAAGTCTGTGGGCCGTCTCTTCACTCTGTTGTTTTCTTTGCTGTGCAAAAGCTTTTAAATTTGATACAGATCCATTTGTCTGTTTTTGCTTTTGTTGCCTGTGCTTTTGGTGTCTCACCCAAAAAAATTCTTTCTGAAACCAGTGTCAAGAAGTATTTCCCCTATGTTGTCTTCTAGGAGTTTTACAGTTTCAGGTCTTATGTTTAAGTCCGCACTCCATTTTGAATTGATTTTTGTGTATGGGCTGAGAGAAGAGTCCAATTTCATTCTTCTGCATGTAAATATCCAGTTTTCCCAATACCATTTATTGAAGGGACTGTCCTTTCCCCATTGTGTGTTCTTAGCACTTGTGTCAAAAATCAATCGACAGTAAATGGGTAGGTTTATTTATGGCCTCTATCCTGTCCCACTGGTACATTTATTTGTTTTTATGGCAGTATCATGCTGATATGGTTTGGCTCTGTGTCCCCACCAAAATCTCATCTCAATTTGTAATTCCCATGTCTGTCAAGGGAGGGAGATATTTGGATAATGGGGGCGGTTTTCCCTATGCTGTTCTCGTGATAGTGAGTTAGTTCTCACAAGATTTGATGGTTATAAGTGTTTGGAAGCCCCTCCTTCGCTCTTCCCCCTTTTCTGCCACCTTGTAAAGAAGGTGCTTGCTTCCCCTTCCCCCGTGATTGTAAGTTTCCTGAGGCTTCCCCTGCCATACGGAAGTGTGAGTCAATTAAACCTCTTTCCTTTATAAATTACCCGGTCTCAGGGAAGTTCTTTATAACAGTATGAAAACAGACTAATACACATGCTGTTTTGATTACTATAGTTTTGAAATATATTTTGAAATCAGGTAGTATTATGGCTGCAGGTTTTTTTTTCTCAAGATTTTATTGGCTATTGGTGGGCATTTTGTGGTTTCATATGATTTTTAAAATTATATTTTCTATTTCTGTGAAAAATGACATTGGCATTTTGATAGAAGTTGCATTAAATCTGCAGATTGCTTTGGGTAGTATGTAGATTTTAAGAATATGAATTCTTCTAATCTATGAACACATTATATCTTTCCATTTATTTGTGTTGGCTTCAATTTTTTTCATCAATGTTTTATAGCTTTCAGTATACAGATCTTTTGACTCCTTGGTTAAAAACTCCTAAGTTTTTTGTTTGTTTGTTTGTTTGTTTATGCTTTGTAAATGGAATTCCTTTCCTAATTTCTTTTTCAGATAGTTTATTGTTAGTGTATATAAACATTACTGACTTTTTTTTTTTTGGAGACAGTCTTACTCAGGCTGGAGTGTAGTGGCATGATCTCGGCTCACTGCAACCTCCACCTCTTGGGTGCAAGTGATTCTCCTCCCTCAGCCTCCTTAGTAGCTGGGATTATAGGTGTGTACCACCACACTGAGCTAATTTTTATATTTTTAGTAGAGATGGGGTTTCACTGTGTTGGCCAGGCTGGTCTTGAACTCCTAACCTCAGGTGATCTGCTCGCCTTGGCCTCCTAAAGTGCTGGGATTACAGGTGTGAGCTACTGCACCCAGCCAACACCACTGACTTTTGTATGTTGGTTTTGTATCCTGCAACTTTACTGAACTCACTTATCAGTTCTAACAGTCTTCTGGTGGAGTCTTTAAGGATTTTATGTATATAAGATCATGACGTCAGCAAACAGAGACAATTTCACCTCTTCCTTTCCTAGTTGGATGCTTTTCATTTCTTCTTCTTCCCTAATTGCTCTGGCTAGGACTTCTAGTTCTCTGTTTAATAGAAGTGGCAAGAGTGGGCATCCTTGCCTTGTTCCTGATCTTAGAGAAAAAGCTTTCGACTGTTCACCACTGAGAATGATGTTAGCTGTGGGCTTGTCATGGATGGCCTTTATTGTGTTCAGGAACATTCCTTTTGTATCTAGTTGTTGAGAGGTTTCTTTTTAGTCATGAAAGGATGCAAATTTTGTCAAATGCTTTCTCTGCCTTCTAGCATAATGTTTTGTGATTCATGTGCTTTGTATCAGTACCTCATATCTCTTCATGGTTGAATACTATTCCATTGTGTGGCCAGACCACATTTGTTTATCCATTGATCTGTTGATGGACATTTGGGTTGTTTCCTCCTTCTGGCTGTTCTAAACAGTACTGCTTTGAATGTTCTTGTACAAGCAATCATTAGAATACCTCTTTCAATTCTTCACTTGTTTGTTTGTTTTGTTTTTTTGAGATGGAGTCTTGTTCTGTCCAGAGAGAAAATGAAGAATTTTTTCCTTAATTTCAACCCTGGTGAATCTGATGATTATGTGCCTTGGGGTTGCTCTTCTTGAGGAATATCTTTGTGGTGTTCTCTGTATTTCCTGGATTTGAATGTTGGCCTGCCTTGGTAGGTTGGGGAAGTTCTCCTGGAAAATATCCTGAAGAGTATATTCTAGCTTGGATTTATTCTCTCCGTCACATTCAGGTACACCGATCAAATGTAGATTAGGTCTTTTCACATAATCCCATATTTCTTGGAGGCTTTGTTCATTTCTTTTCACTCTTTTTTTTCTAATCTTGCCTTCCCATTTTATTTCATTGAGTTGATCTTTAATCTCTGATATCCTTTCTTCTGCTTGATCGATTTGGCTATTGAAACTTGTGTATGCTTCGTGACGTTCTTGTGCTGTGTTTTTCAGCTCCATCAAGTTGTTTATATTCTTCTCTAAGCTGTTTATTCTAGTTAGCATCTCATCTAGCCTTTTTTCTAGGTTCTTAGTTTCTTTGCATTGGGTTAGGACCTGTTCCTTTAGCTCTGAGAAGTTTGTGACTACTCACTTTCTGAAGTCTGCTTCCATCAATTTGTCAAACTCATTCTCCATCCAGTTTTGTTCTCTTGTTGGTGAGGAGTTGGGATCCCTTGGAGGAGGAGAGGTGTTCTGGTTTTTGGTGATTTCATCCTTTTTGTGCTGGCTTCTCCCCATCTTTGTGGATTTATCAACCTTTGGTCATTGAAGTTGGTGACTTTTGGATGGGGTCTCTGAGTGGATGTCCTTTCTGTTGATGTTGAAACTATTTATTTCTGTTTTTTAGTTTTACTTCTAATAGTCAGGCCCCTTTGCTGCAGCACTGCTGGATGTCCACTCCAGACCCTGCTTGTCTGGGGATCACCCATGGGGGCTGCAGAACAGCAAGGATTGCTGTCTGTTCTTCCTCTGGTAGCTTCGTCCCAGAAGGATACCTGCCAGATGTCAGCCAGAGCTCTCCTGTATGAGGTGTCTCTTTGGATATACGGGGGTCAGGGAGCCACTTAAGGAGGCAGTCTGTCCCTTATCAGGGCTCAAGTACTGTCCTGGGAGCTCTGTTGCTCCCTTCAGAGCTGCTGGGCAGGGATGTTTAAGTCTGCTGCAGAAGAACCCACAACTGACCTTTCCCAGGCGCTCTGTCCTGGGAAGGTAGGGCTTCATTTATAAGTCCCTGACATGCTGCTGCCTTTTTTCAGAGATGCCCTGCCTAGCAAGGAGGGAGTCTAGTCACAGTCTGCCTGCAGAGGAGTTGCTGAGCTGCCACGGGCTCTGCCCAGCTGCTGTGTAAACTTCCTTGCGGTTTTGTTTACACAGGTAATGTTAGAACTGCCTTGGTAATGGCAGACGCCCTTCCCCCAACAGAGCTTGACCATCCTGAGTTGAGCTCAAACTGCTGTGCTGGCTACGAAACTCTCAAGCCAGTGGGTTTCAGTTTGCTGGTCTCCCACTTTTTTTGTGGCCTAACATATGGTCTATCCTGGAGAATGTTCTGCGTGCACTTCAGAAGAATGTGCATTTTACTGTTGATTAGAGAATTTCATAAACGACTGTTGGGTCCACTTGCCTTATAGTGCTATTGAAATCATCTGTTTCCTTATTATCTTATATCTGGTTGTTCTAGTCATTATTAAAAGTAAGATACAGAAGTCTGCAATTGTTATTTTAGAACTATTTCTTCTTTCAATTCTGTCAACTTTTATTCATATATTTTGGGGTTCTATTGTTAAGGGAGTATATGGTTGTAATTGTTTTATCTTTCCTAAAAGATTTTGAAGGATCATTTTGACCAAACAAAATTTCACCTTGGTCAGTGATGCTGTGGCTTTGCCTGTTGCTAAATAATGCAGTGCCAGTGGATTTATAATCTGTTCCTCTCTTTACTTCCACAAGAGGATTTGAGATGTCTTGGAATGAGTTTGCTTTTTAAAAATAAACGTTATAAAAAAATTTTTTTTTTTTGAGACAGAGTTTCACTCTTGGTTCAGGCTGGAGTGCAATGGCGTGATATCGGCTTACTGCAACCTTGCAGGTTCAAGCAATTCTCCTGCTTCAGCCTCCCGAGTAGCTGGGATTGCAGGCGTCCACCAACATGCCCAGCTAATTTTTGTATTTTTAGTAGAGACAGGGTTTCACTATGTTGGCCAGACTGGCCTCGAACTCCTGACCTCAGGCGATCCACCTGCCTCGGCCTCCCAAAGTGCTGGGATTACAGGCATGAGCCACAGAGTTTCACTCTTGTTGCCCAAGGTGGAGTGAAGTGGTACGATATCGGCTCACTGCAACCTCCGCCTCCTGGGTTCAAGAGATTCTCCTGCCTCAGCCTCCCGAGTAGCTGGGATTACAGGCATGTGCCACCACACCTGGCTAATTTTTTGTATTTTTAGTAGAGATGGGGTTTCACCATGTTGGCCAGGCTGGTCTTGAACTCCTGAGCTCAGGTGATCCACCTGTCTTGGCCTTCCAGAGTTCTGGGATTACAAACATGAGCCACTGCATCTGGCCCATGTTATAAAGATTCTAATTTTCATAACAGATAATTTCTAACAACAGTCATAGATAATAGATAATAGTCTTTTATTCCTTTCTTTACATGTGGAAGGAGAAGAAGATTGATATACTTTGCTCTAGGATATCATAGTTAATGGGGTTGAACTTCTGTATTTCCCTGAAGACAGGGGAGAAAGTGAAATAAAATGGGTTATATTATTTGAATATTTAAAATTAAAAAAATTTTAATTGTTATGAGTACATAATAGTTGTGTATATTTATGGAGTACATGTGATGTTTTGATACAGGCATACAATGTGTAATGATCAAATCATAAATGGAGTATCTGTGACCTGAAGCATTTATCTTTTCTTTGTGTTAGAAACATTCCAATTCCACTCTTTTAGTTATCTTAGAATATAAAATAAACTACTAACTATAGTCACCCTATTGTGCTACCAAATACTAGATCTTATTCATCCAATCTAACTGTATTTTTGTACCTATTAACTATCCCCACGTTATCCACCCCTCCTTTGCCACCCTTCTCATCCTCTGGTACCCATCATTCTACCCTCTATCTCCAAGAATTCAGTTTTATTTTTTTTAAGCTCTCACATAAGTGTGAGAACATATAATAGTTGTCTTTCTGTGCCTGGAATATTTTACTTAATATAATGTCCACCAGTTCCATCCATGTTGTTTTAAATGATAGGATTTTTTTTATTTTTACAGATGGGTCATATTCCATTGGGTATATAGATCACATTTTTTTATCCATTCATTTGTTGGATGCTTAGGTTAACCCCTTATCTTGGCTATTGTGAGTAGTGCTGCAATAAACATGAGTGTGTAGGTATCCCTTTGACATACTGATTTCCTTTTTTCTGGATATGACCCAGCAGTAGAACTGCTGGGTCATATGGTAGCTCTATTTTTAGTTTTTTGAGGAATCTCCAAAATGTTCTCACTAGTGGCTATACCAATTTACACTCCCACCAACAGCGTGCGAGGGTTCCCCTTTCTCCACATCCTCACCAGCATTTGTTACTGCCTGTCTTTTGCATAAAAGCCATTGCAACCGGGGTGAGATGGTCTCACTGCAGCTTTGAGTTGTATTTCTCTGATGATTAGTGATGTCAAGCATTTGTCATATACCTGTTGGCCATTTGTACCTCATTCCAATATTTGAGAAAAGAAATTACTATTATTCTTTAGTGCAGGTTATTCATTTTATTTTATTTTCCTAATACCAGTCTCTTTGGTGAAATTCCTGCATATCTGCTTGTGTGAATGTCATTATTTTCACAGCAGCCCGTCTCCACCGTCACCCCTACTGCTGTTCGTGCTGGCCGCTACTCACTGGGCCAGTCTTCTGTGTCATCGCACACTTCCCCTCTGCTACTCCTCCACAGCTCTCTGAGGTGGGAACGGCTGGCCCCAGTTTTGCAGGAATGGGAGGATCTGCCCCAGGCCACACTGCAAAGTCCAGCTGAGCTAGGCGACCACCACTCTATGCATCACCTCTTCCTGTGGCCTTTCCCATTTGACAAATGAAAATGCTGAAAATAGAACAATCCTGCCAAGGAGGTTTATTTCTTCCAGAGGTTTCATTTTCTGGAAATCTGCAAGACCCACAAGAATGGCCGGAGAGCCTTTAGTGTATCTTGGGCAAATGTCCGTGGCCACTTCTGGTCTGCTGCCTGGGCCTGCTGTTCACACTGAGTTCATTCATAGCAAATGGGTCCACAGCAAATATCAGTACACAGGAATCAGTTTGAGGGTATCTCAGTGAGTTGTATGAAAAGCGGTGCATGCCTTGGGCTTGACAGTTTCCTTGGCATCCCTTTTAAGCTTGAAGCCTAAAACCCTCTGGCTCCACGCAAAATGTTAACTGAAGAGCCCAGATCTGGGGTTAAGAAAGACCGAGGCACAGAGTCTTGATGGAATCACTGTGGAACGAATGGCCCTTTACTGTCAAGGCAGTAGGAAGCTGCAGATGACATTCTGTGAGGAAGGGAGGTGTCAGAGGAGCTGGGTGTTCCATGAGCCCCAGGCTTACAACTGAGGTTCAAGTTTCCACTTGGGTTGGCCTCCTGCAGCCCTGGGTGAAGTGTCGGGCCCTGTTTGGCCTGCATGTCTTTAATGCATTCCATTCCCACATGCACGCCTTCAGCAGCCTCTGACCTGGGCCTTCAGCCACCCAGCCTCCACTTCCCTCAGTTGCATTTACCTGCTGGATCCTAAGTCACTGCAGTTTAGTTTAAACTTTAAACCTGTGTTTCCCAATCTGAGCCTGCTTTAGATTAGGAAATGATTTACATTTCCCAGCTGGACCCTGGGAATCAAACTGAAAGAGGGGCACTGAGGAGATGGTCCCAGGACATGTGCTCCAGCACCACATGGCTCAATAACCATGTTCCCAGCTTTGGGGTGGGACACCCTGGAGTGTGAAGCTTGCTGTGTCACCAGGGAGGCTGATTTAAAATCTCTAAGCTGGTCAGGCGTGGTGGGTGATGCCTGTAATTCCAGCACTTTGGGAGGTCGAGGCAGGCAGATCACCTGAGGTTAGGAGTTCAAGACCAGCCTGGCCAACATGGTGAAACTGTCTCTACAAAAACACAAAAATTAGCCAGATCCCAGCTACTCAGGAGGCTGAGGCAGGAGAATCACTTGAACCTGAGAGGCAGAGGTTGCAGTGAGTGGAGATCACACCATTGCACTCCAGCCTGGGCAAGAGAGCGAGCCTCCATCTCAAAACAAAAAAAAAAAAGCCACACGCACACACCCGTGCGCACACACACACACACACCACACACACATCAAAAAGCCCTCTAAGCTTCAGTTTCTTCACTGGGAAAGTCAAGATGATAACAGTGGCTCCTTCACCCTCCTTAAAGGGGTCTTGCTGTGATTAAGCAGGGAATACACAGGGGACAGGGTGCGTGATCTCTAAGCAGTGCCGTTTCATACAGTCGCTTTCACCACGAAACCCGCAAGGCGTGTGGGCGTTCCCGGGTGGAAGTGACAATGGAGACATGGGAATTGCCCATATAGATGATAAAATGAGGTAGAAGCTAACCCAGGCCCCAGCCCTTGGCTGAGTGAAGCAGGGTAGAGCCAGGCTGGAGATCAAACCACTCACTGAACACAGGTGTTAACTCTCCACAGTTCTGCTAAAGACTATCCTATTGAAAGAAATAATTTAACTTACAAGTTTCACAAATACTTCACTATATACACTGCAGAGTCAAATTTCTCACTGAGCACAGAGCCTGTGGGCTATGCAGCCTAACGTCCAGCTAATTCTGTAGCATTTTGTGAAAGAAGTTCTGATTCTAAAAGGAGTGTGCTTTTGAGGCACACTGGATGGCTTCCCTGCACATCTTTAAAACAACACATACACAAATGTTCTGCAAATGGCTGGCAAATACAGGCAGAAACTAAAGGAATGCAGCTTTCTTTCTTGAGGGCAAATAGAATCACTTGAACAACTCCAATTTGGTTTTCTGCCAGCACTCGGAGCTGATCAGGAAAATACAGTTCCTTATAAAAAGGAAAAAGAAATTCCCCCCCCCATAAAAATGATTTAAATAAAATCACTTTCCCTGAAATATCACAGTCTGCATTTACACGCGCTGCAGTTTGTTTATATGAGATACAGTTGGTTTAAAAAGTAAAACCATCAAATGGGAATGTAGGGAAAAGCTCAAATGATCAACAGATGTCAGCTGCTTATGATTTGCAACGAATAATCCACATATCCGTTAATCACTCTTACCTCTTTGGAGGCTAAGATTTGGCGCAACTCTTTCCTGAGATCGATAAAACGATCGTGGAAGATGGCCAGGCACCATGGCTCCGTGAAGTAGCTGGTAAGGAAAGAAGAGACTCAGTGAGCTGGCAACCCTCTCATTACCACTAATAAAGTATTTACCTGCTTTTTTGCCTTCATAAATTATAGTTCTGGCCTCATTGCAACCGTTTGCTCATAAAATGTCTAGTGGAACAGCCTGGCCAATCAATTTTTTAAATGGATGTTCCTGCTGTAAGGCCAGGTTCCATAATTACATTTAAAGTGGTTTAATTCAGAGCTGGGGCAAGACCCAGTGAAGAATCCTGATTTTATCAGAATTTAAAAGCCTGAAGACTTATAAAGAACGGTGTCTCCATTATCTGCCCTCGTTTGAGAAAAACAGATTGCAAGATTAACTGCTGCATAAATAAATTAAATTTGGGTAGACAATAACACAAATGTTGTTCATCATTAGGGTTTCTGGATTAATAATGGCCAGAAAAGCAGGCTGCCTTGGCGCTGCAACATACTCTTTGCACGGTCACATCGATGCCTAATTGAATCCCTTGTAGGAGACCTGCATTTTTCGGTGTTCATATTTGCTAACTTTTCACTGAAAGTTGAAATGCTTTCTTATATGGAGAGCAATAAGGTTATCCTTTATTTACAGGTGACTGCCAAAAATTTGACGCATTCTTGGAATAACCAAGAATTCTTAACTGGTATTTTAACTCTTACTTTAAGTGTCTTGGAACAGGGAATTAACTGCTTCAGTGTCAAAGCCACGTGGCTCAGGTGGGCTTTGCTCTCCTCTGGATGGAGCTAGCTGTTCTTACTCTGTTTATGGAAGCTGCGTGTG
>CAUYLG010051109.1:0-37500 GCA_963573385.1 Cacajao melanocephalus | reverse complement strand
TAGCTAGGATTAGATTTGATTGAAATTACAGGACGTTTCAAAGTAACTGTGGCTTTAAAGAGGCAGACGTGTATTTTTTCATGTAAAGAAGGTCTAGAAGGGGAGTCTAGGGCTGGCAGGGTGGTCCCATGGACATCAGAGCACAGTCCCATTCATAAGGACCTTGGCCTCATGATTCAAAATGGCTGCTGAGCTCCAGCCATCACATATATGTTCTGGGATGAAGTCAAGGAGAAAGAGGACTCATCTCTTTTCTTCTAAGAAGAGTTCCTGGAAGTTTCACAAAGCACTTCCATTTGTATCTTACTGACAAGCGGTTGGTCATATGGTTTTCTTGGTTACATGGAGAGCTGGGAGCTACTGTCATTTATTTTAGATATGGTATACTTTCCTCTACCTCAGAATTCTGTTCCTGCGGGGGAAAGAGAGAATGGGTATTGTATCAGCTGTAATGCTCCAAAGACACCACAGCATCTACTTTTAACAAAAATCTTTTCTTAAATTTATGAAAATTGGGAGAATGTTTTTGGTTGAAATTTCCACACCTGGAACATATTTATCACTCTAGACTCTAGCCTACTCCAAAATGAAATACTCTGGGTAAAACACCCACAGAATATTTTCCACGTGTGATTTCTACCTCCAAGCCCGTGGGAAAGTCTGGTGTCCTCAGGGCCCTGCATGTTCCCATGTGGCCCGACCTGGCTTAACTGCAGAGAACGGGCACAATTTGCATTCACAGTGTCAGATAAGGTTATGATCACTGTATTCTACTCAGGAAAGAACATAAATTCATGCATTTTAGTACAATTTCCAAAAATAAGAATAGGAAAGAGTATTTCTAGTTATTCTTGGGTTTGCTCAGAAATGAGACCACATGACATGAGCAGTCCCTGAGGTCCTGGGACAAAAAGCCCTGAAAATCGACATGGAAATCTCACTAAATATTTCCCTGAGTTCAGCCTGAGTTTGAAGGAATCTGCATCCAGTGCATTTTTTGATCGCTTGGAGGCAGATCTAGAAAGGTAAGATTAATGAGTTCGAAAGCAAAACGAAGTCGTTATTTGATGACCCGTTGTAATTGTCATGTGCTAAGTAAGAGCTACATAACAGAAAAAGAAGCAGCTTGAAATGTAATTTGGCGATGGTTTCATTGTCACCGCATAGAGGTGGCCTCAGATGTTTTCTGCTCTACGGAGAAACGGCTTACAATTCATTGGCGCTAAAACCGAAATTCTAATCTTCAGCGGAAATCAGCTATTTTCTGAACGGCTTGTAAAAATCCTCTCTCTTAATGCTCCAGAGCAGGTGTTTGGTCAGTGATCTTGGTTCACCTGGGAACTCAGAAGCTAACACTGTGTTCATATGCAAGGGTTTGTGCCTGTAATCCTGGCAGTTTGGGAGGCCGAGGCAGGCGGATCACTTGAGGTCAGGAGTTTGAGACCAGCCTGGCCAACACGGTGAAACCCCCATCTCAAAAGTACAAAAATTAGCAGGGCGTGGTGGCGCATGCCTGTAGTACCAGCTACTTGGGAGGCTGAGGCAGGAGAATTGCTTGAACCTGGGAGGCGGAGGATGCAGTGAGCTGAGATTGTGCCACTGCTCTCTAGTCTGGGCGACAGAGTGAGACTTTGTCTCAAAAAAAAAGAAGCTAACATTGCTTAACACTGGGTGCCTCCCACACCCTGGGCCCCCTTGCCTGGCAGCACTGGTACTGGCACGATTTGTGTTGTCTGAACACCTGGAGCTGGGTAATCCTGACCAGCCCACAGGACCCACGAGCCCCCTGCCAAGGGAGGGCGTTCGTGCTCTCTCGCAAGCACGGGTTTTCCCTTAGGTCCTTTGGTGTCTGTAAGAACATGGAATCTGAACCTTCTGTGCCTTGATTGGGGCACATTTGCTCTGGACAGGACCAGAAATTCCCTGCCACTGTTGCAATCAGAGTCTTAGTTTTCAGAAATAACCTTGAAGAGTTAACTGAAGGGACTGTCTGCTGTCCATTTGTTTTTGTGAATGCCCAGGAACAGCTTAGAAGATGGAATATGTTAATTAATGAATTACGAACCTAGGCAGTGCTACTGCTTCCCTCCTTGCTGTGATCTCTAAGGAGTGGGGAGCCGCACGTGTGGGCTGACTTGGTGATCCATTCTCAGGATGCGTGTTGACTAAACAAAGACCGATGCTTTTGTCAGTGAGTCTCTCCATCTCAGCTCAGATTCATGTCGCTGTCCTGGCCTCAGTTTCCCATTTACTAACATCCTTTTACTTTTTACTCTGGCTCTGCCACTTGTCAGCTTATGTAATCTTGAGCTAGTTAGCTTTCGTCTCTCTTAGCCTCAGTCTTCTTAGCTGTACAGTGGGGACAATGATGGTCTTTTGTTCCAAGAGTTACTATCAGAATTCAAGGAGACACTCCAGGTAAAAGATCTGGCATTACTCCTGGCACAGGGAGGAGACTCTGTATCAGTGATTCTTGCTGTTACTGTTCTTAATTATCCTGTTGCATATATTTGTGTAGCCTGCTTCAAATCCTTTCTGGTGTGAATTAGAGTCTAAAACATTAAAAATTAACATTTTTTATTTGCTGCTTTATTCAAAGAAAGTCTTTTCTTTGGCATAACTGCAGTTTTTCTCCCCAGGGAATACTTTTCCTCCATTCAAAAGTATTGCATAAATTAATTTGCCTGCAATTTTATGGAGCAATAAAGGTAAGAGGGACATCTGAGCTAGCCTTCATGAAGTTTTGTCTTTCACTAAAGAATTATGTGGAAATAGGCCAGGTGCAGTGACTCATGCTTGCAATCCCCAGTGCTGTGGGAAGCTGAAGTGGAAGAATTGAGGACAGGAGTTTGAGATCAGTCTGGATAACACAGTGAGCACCTCATCTCTACAAAAATTAAAAAATAAAGATGAGCTGGACGCGGCGGTGCATGCCTGTAGTCCTAGCTATTTGGGAGGCAGAGGCAGGAGGATTGCTTGAGCCCGGGAGTTTGAGGCTGCAGTGAGCTGTGATCACGCCACAGCACTCAAACCCGGGCAACACAGTGAGACCTTTTTTTAATTTAAAAAAGAATTCTGTGGAAACAAATAGAAATTACATGGAAATTGTTTAACTGAGGCCTTTTTTGTGTGTCTGAATTGATGAAAATTAAATACAAACTGTCCAAATGGAATTGTTTCTTTGCTGTTTTGCCTGCTTACTATGATGGGTAGAGCCAAGTAAATCAAAATACTGTTTGTTAAACCAGGCCAGGCACGGTGGCTCACGCCTGTAATCCCAGCACTTTGGGAGGCCGAGGCAGGCGGGTCACCTGAGGGCAGGAGTTTGAGACCAGACTGACCAACATGGAGAAACCCCGTCTCTACTAAAAATACAAAATTAGCTGGGCATGGTGGTTCATGCCTGTAATCCCAGCTACTCAGGAGGCTGAGGCAGGAGAATCGCTTGAACCCAGGAGACGGAGGTTGCGGTGAGCTGAGATTGTGCCACTGCACTCCAGCCTAGGCAACAAGAGTGAAACTCCATTGCAAAAAAAAAAAAAAAGTTAAACCAGTTGTTCACAGGACACATTCAGATGGCAGTCGGGAATAGTGGCTCTGAAATGAAGGCCCAGGCACTCTGAAGCCCTGGCAGGCTGACTTTTCTTCTGACCTGCCTGACTTTTGGTCTTACTTGCCAGAGCAAAACAGTTTTCTTGTAGAAACAGCACAATGGTTATATACTGAAGAATTTTGTTTCTATTTAAATTGGCCGTAAAAGTACAGCCGCTGGTCATTCACGCACTTTGCCACGGTGGGAAGCTGGGTTTGGCAGTCCCTTACAGCAATGCCTGCCATCAGCGACAGGACTGAGACTCAGCGCTCCACCTCTTCCCTTTTATTCCGTCTACAGTATTTCTTTGCACATTGCTGGTTTCTTAGGGGAGGCACTAATTGAATTTGTACAATAAATCTAGTGCCCTGGAAGCTGGCCAGCTATTTACATTGATTTGTTATATAAGTTCAGGACTAATAGTATGAGGCAAGGTTAGCATTTAATTCTGCAGAAGAGGGGAAGCTCTTAGTGCTTCAGCTTCCCTTCCTGTGTTCATCTGCTCTCATTCTGCTTCTCTCTTCATAGAGAGCACAACCATTTTCTTTTAATTAGGCTGCGAGAGCCCAGGCCAGCATTAGGCCAGGCAGCCACTCAGCATTGCACACAGCCAGGCCCATTTCCTATCCATTTTCTGTGGGAAAAGAAAAAAAAAGTGTATATGTGCACATATAAGCCCCCACGAGTCAGGGGGACAAAGGAGCCAGGTGGAATGACTTTTGTGAGACTGAGGCTGCAGGAACCAGCAAACCCATAGAGCAAAATATTTCACTCCCTTATTATTCTTTTGCTTAAAGTAATTGCTCTTTAAACTCTGAAGAAGTGCTTAGTAGAAATATTACTGACCAGGAACAGAACAGACACGCCATGTTTAAAATGCGTTTACAATAACTTAAAAAATAACTAAATGATGAATATATGTTCAAAATAATTCCCTTTCAGAAGATAGGCTTTTCTAATTAATGTGTTCCTTTTTTTTTTTTTTTTTTTTTAAGCTTTCACAGAGAGAATAAGAAACTACAAACTGTTTCTTCACCTTTTTTTTCTTTGTCAGCCTTAGGATTTCAGGGTTGTGGTTTCCAAAAATCAAACATGAAAATTTAACTAACATATTCTTAGTTCATACCTCACCAAAACACACTAATGAGGGTAATGGATTACAATCCACAGAACAGTACAGGAATCCAAAAGTCCACACTGATAAAAGTGAATGAATAAGTAATTAAATGGAGAAGAGACAATTCTTCCTTACAGTAGAATGCTAAGTAATAAATGTATAAGATTAATGGAAGCAGAAAAATCACCTTTTGGTAAACTGCAGTAAACATTATTTCAGGCAAGAATTGTCCATGCAGTCTAAAATTAGTGGAAAAAAGTTATGAGAAATAAGGCATTTATATAGTCTCAAAGTATCACTAATTAGTTATGAAGGTAAAAATACCTCTACAAATAGTCTCAAAGTAGTACCATTCCAGGGAAGAACACTGCAGCCTCCGTTCTAACCAAGTTCTAACAGTTAACAAAACTGCTGGGATCCAGCTGACCAGCTGGTGAAGGGGACACTTCACTCTCAGAGAGGACGTTCTCTTGAATTCCTCACCGGGTATAAGAGCTGGTTTTTTGTTTTGTTTTGTTTTGTTTAGAGCTGAGAGGGATAGGAGATTACAGATCTTGGCAACCTTCTTGTTCCACAGGTAGGAAAATGAGGCCCACCGCAGCACCTGCTGAAACCCCCATGGTCTGGTCCATGAGCCATGAGCCACCAGTGGCTTCTGAGCACTTAAAATGTGGCCGGTCTGGTCCAGGTGTGGTGGCTCACACCTGTAATACCACCACTTTGGGTGGCTGAGGCAGGCAGATCGCTTAAGGTCAGGAGTTCGAGACCAGCTTGGACAACACAGTGAAACCCCATTTCTACAAAAAATACAAAAAGTAGCTGGATGAGGTGTCACACGCCTGTAATTCCAGCTACTCAGGAGACTGAGGTGGAAGGATCACTGGAGCCTGGGAGGCAGAGGTTGCAGTGAGCCAAGATTGCGCCATGCATTCCAGTCTGGGTGACAGAGTGAGATCCTGTCACAAAACAAACAAACAAACAAACAAAGTGGCTAGTCTGAATTGAGATGTGCCTCTTGTACAAAATAAACACAGAATTCTGAAGATAATGCAACAAAAATGTAAAATAGCTTATTGCTGTTTTTGTATTGACTAAATGTTGAAATGGCAATAGTTTTGGATACGTTGGGTTAAATATATTATTAAATTAATTTTCTCTGTTTCTTTTTATGTTTTTAATGTGACCATTAAAAAGCGTCAAATTTTTTATGTGGCTCCTGTTATATTTTTACTGGATATCGCTGGTTTAGATAGAAAGGTGAAGAAAGTGAGTTTGCTGAATGCCTCCTGTGAGCATCATTTTAAGTGCAAGGATGAACGTGCAGCGGTCGCAGCATCTAGAGGTGCTCCGACAGCAGGAGATGAGGGACATGTAGAGAGAAGCACAATACTGTACAATACTGTGGGATGAGGGCCGCATTAGAGCTGGCGTGGGCTCTGCCCATCACTCACAGGTTCTGCATACAGAGGCACCAGGGAGGATCTACCAAAGCACTGGAGAAGGAGTAGGTGTTTGCCAGGGGTATTCCAGGCACCAGAAAAGCGTGGAGGCACAAAGCAGGCAGGGCCTGCTGGGAATGGCAGGTGTTTGACTGCTCTAGCCTCCAGTCGGATGTAAGGTGGGGGCAGTGGGCAGGGCCAGACTAAATGTGTGTGGGGCTTGAACTTTATCTCCCGAGTGCTGGAGAGCCATGGGAAGGCTTTAAACAAGTGAGTGCTGTGGACAGCCTGTTTACGTTTCAGAACAGGTGCTTCTGAAGCAGTGTTGAGGCTACACTGGACAGGGTATGGCCGGAAGCAAAGGTGCCCTGCTAAGTGCAGCTGCAATGACAGCAGATGACTGGAGACACGTTTGAGGTGACGGGGGAGCAAGTGAGGGAAAAAGACCTGCAGATACTCCCAGGTCCTGGCTCAGATGCGGGGGGAAGCAAGAGTGCAGGGCAGAGAGGTGAACAGGGACAAAGGACAAGGAATGAGCCCATTCCTTTTTTAAAGTGAAGTAGAGACAGAAGTGCCCGCAGAAGTCCAAAGTGGGAACGTCCAGTTGGCCAGACTGACCCTAGCACAGACGGAGCTGGACCAGGGCCCCAAGAGACAGGTTTGGTTCAAGGAAGAGATGACAAGACAGTTGATGGGAATCCCAGGAAATTTCAATATTTCCTGAGAGGTGGTGGGATCAGGGGGTCAGTGAGGAACACTGGAGAAAAGTGTCATCAGAAGACATGACAAGGAACACAGGCAGAGGGAGCAAAAGGTTGATTTCTGCCAGCCAAAAACCATTAGGAACCTGGCGTGTAAACAGAGTCACCTTTATTCAGCTGACTGCAGGAGGAAGAGCAAGGACCCAAGGGGTATCTTGATAAGAAGGAATTGAGAGGATCTTGGGACAGGATTTGGGCTCAACCTCCACACCCTGGCAACGCTTGTGAGCGCCTATATTTCAGAGAACAGCCATCTCATTGGGCAAGAGGTGACATCTCATTCTGATTTTCATTTGCACTTCCCCGGTAAGTAGTCATGTTTAACTCCTTTTCATGCATCTGCTGGCCATCTATATGTCTTCTTTGGAAAAACTGTCTGTTAGGGTCTTTTGCCCATTTTTAATTGGGTTATTTATTTATTTTTGCTATTGAATTATATGAGTTCATTATATATTTTGGATATTAACCCCCTATCAGATATATGGTTTGCAAATATTTCCATTTCATAGGTTGCCTTTTTTTTTTTTTTTTTTGAAATTGTTTCCTTTGTTGTGTGGAAGCTTTTCAGTTTGATGTAGACTCACTTGTTTGTTTCTGCTTCTGTCACCTGTGCTTTTGGTTTCGTATCACAAAAGTCAATGCCAAGACCAATGTCAAGGAGCTTTTCTTGTAGGAGTTTGGCCTTGCTGAGTTTGAGAGTCAAGTAAGCAGCCGGATATATCACCGGCTTCGAAGCAAATCTTGCACACACTCCCTCTAAACTACATCTGAAGTCTGACCATCCAAACTGCCATACCTGGGGTATGGCTGTGACTTCCATACAGCAGCTATGGAAAACGTTTAAAACATGAATTGGCATGTTGCTGCCCTTCATGCTTCGAAACAAGCATCCCAAGCCCAAACCTCCACCTACGTGATCCACGTGACCCAGCCCCTCTGACCCTCTCTCACACTGCTACAGCCACTCTGGGCTTCTTTTTATTCCTTAAACATCCCGTACTTAGTTACTTATCACCGTGGAGCAGCACTGGAACCAGCCTGCACCACCACAGCTGGGGCTTCAGCATGGACTCGGACTGGAGAGAAGGGCAGTACCTGAAAGCAAGGGGTGTTGACACCCGAGACTGTGGGTGCTCACCTGGGGCAGATGAGGGTTGACATCACGGTGAGTGACCACCCAGCAATTCATGTCACTCACAGATATGATCTACCAGAAGAAATCTCTTACAAATTTCTTCTATTTGTAAGAAATCCTGTGATAAGGGCTTTTATGGACTTCAAATGGCTCCTGTTTCTTCTGCCCTTTTTTTTGTTCTTTTTCTGGCGGGGCAGGGGCAGGGGCTGGGGGCTGGGGTGGGGGACAGGATCTTTCTCTGTTGCCCAGGCTGGAGTGCATTTCTTTTCTTCCATGAAGTTACCTTCTCTAGGAATGAGTAGATAGCTCCACTTCCCACTTCCTCTTGGGGAAGGTATGGATTATATTATAACAGAAACGTAACTAAAATAATGTTTCTCCTACCTAAAGCTGAAGGTAATGGCAGTTCAAATATATAAACATGTGACCTTAGCCCAAAGAGACTCTCTTACAATTAAAATGAGAGCTTATGCCAGCCATTATGGAATGAGTTACATTTATATTTTAAATGTAATGTGAGTTACATTTATATTTTAAATGTAATGTGAGTTACATTTATATTTTAAATGTAATGTGACTTACATTTATATTTTAAATGTAATGTGACTTACATTTAAAATGTAAGTCACATTATGAAATATGAGTTACATTGATACGTTTTAGAGATATTTCAGTTTAATTTTTCTGAGGGAAGATAGTGAGAAGGTGCATTAATGTTACCTGACCTTAATTCATGAAATATACACTAGCCTTCGAAGTTCCCAATTTAGTTTCTCTTTAAAAAATTACTTGTTCATTGTCTCTTTCCCATAAAAGGCAAGAAGAGGACAAGGGTGGGTACTATCTCCACTACTATTTAATATTGTACATGTAATTCTAGGCAATTCAATAAAATAAGAAAAATAAATAGAAAGTGTAAGTATTGGAGAGGAAGAAAAAAAGGTGCTGTTATTGCAACTGATAATCATATCATCTGTTAAATAAATTCCAAGATAATCTAATAAGTTATGTCTAAACAAAAAAGAGATTTCAACACAAGAGCAGTATACAAAACCAATATCTTTCCCAAATATCAATATTTTTTTTAAAAAATCAGAAAATGTAATGGAACAAAAAGATTCCATCTACAGCAGCAACAAAACCATAAAAAAAAATACTAAAATAGACCTAAATATAAAAGTACCAGCTCTATGAAAAAAAACCTATTGGAGTTCATGGAAGAAAATTTAAAAAGACCTGAATGGTAATATTCCATTTTATAAATACCCCAAATTAACCTATAACTTCAATTCAAGCTCATTTAAAATTTCAAAAATAATTTTTATAAAGTTAGACGTGATAATACATTTGGAAAAGTATAAGAACAGCTAAGAAGACTACACATTAAATATATCAAGCAAACTTATAATGTCTCAATCATTACAACACAATGACGAGTACAGAAACAGACAAAATGGAGCAAGGAAAGGGGGTAGTAAATCCAGAAACGGACTCATTTGGCTAGAAAAGATCTGGCTCAGTGTATGATAATGATAGTATTTCAATTACATAGGATAAACATGAATTACTTAGAAAAAGTTGTTTGGAAAATTATCTCTATGCTTGGAAAAAGTAAAATTAAATTCTTATATTATACTGCATACAAACACACACACAAAGTTTTCCAGATGAATTAAAGATGTCAGTGTAAAACAAAGCTACAAAAGTGATAGAATAGGAGAATATTTTACAGTTTCCAGGTGGAGAAATTTTCATAAGTAAGAGACAGAATTCAAAAAGAAGAATTTGGTTATTTTTCTTTGTTAGGGAAGGTCTGATTATGTAAAAATTCAAATCTTTATATAAAAAATATATCAAAAACAAATGATAAAAGAGAATAAAAAGATAAGCCACAAACGGGGAGAAAATCTTTGCAAAACACATATCCAATAAAGGAATAGTATACAAAATACATAAAGAGCTCTTAAAACTCAACAAGAGGAAAACAAACATCTCAACTAAAAAATGGGCAAAAGATCTGAACACCTCACCAAAGAAGACGTAGAGATAGCAAGTAAGCATTTGAACTGGGCATGACAGCACATGCCTGCAATCCCAGCCACACAGGAGGATGGCTTGAGCCCAGGAGTTTGAGACCAGCATGGGCAACATAATGAGACCTGTTAAAAATACACATATCTTTTAAATTTATTGATCCAAAATTGGTCAATATGGTAAGCCATTAGGAAATTTCAAATTAAAAACAACAATGGGTATAGCTAAAATCTAAAACATTAACAACACCAAATGCTGACATGGATATGGAACAACAGGAACTCTCATTTGTTGCTGGTGGAAATGCAAAATGGTGCAGCTACTTTGGAAGACAGTTTGGTGGTTTCTTACAAATAAACTAAACACTCTTACCATATCATCCAAAACTGTGTTCCTTGCTGTGTTCCCAAAAGAGTTGACAACTTATGTCCACACACAAAAATTACGTTACAGCAGTTTTATTCATAATCACCAAAACTTTGAACCATCAATATATCTTTCAGTAGGTGAAGAGATAAACAAATCGTGGTACCTCCAGACAATGGAATATTATTCAGTGCTACAAAGACATGAAGGAATCTTAAAAGCATATTACTAGGTGAAAAAAGCCAGTCTGAAAGGACTACATACTGTATGATTGCAACATATGATATTCCAGAAAAGGTAAAACTATGGTGACAATAATAAAATGAGTCATTGCCAGAAGCTTGTGGGAGAGGCAGGAAGGCATGAGTAGGCATAGCACAGAGGATTTCCAGACCTGTGAAGGCATTCTGTTCCACACTGTAATAATCGGCACATGTCAGTATACATTTGTCAAGACTAATAGAATGTACAACACCAAAAATGAACCCTAATGTAAACTATGAACCTTAGTTAACAATAATGTATCAATATTGTTTCATCAGTTGTATCAAATGTACCACACTAAAGATGCAAATAGTAGTAGGAATTGTGTAAGTGGCTGGGGGTGGAGGAGGGTATGTGGGAGCTCTCTACTTTGTTCCTACAGAGAGGCGGTCTTGCTATATTGCTCAGGCTGGTCTCAAACTCCTGGCCTTAAAGGAACTCTGTATTTTCTGATCATTTTCTTCTGTAAACCTAGAACTGCCCTAAAAATGTCTATCAATTTTTAAAGACAGACTGTAAAATACTCGCAATATACATAATAAGGATTACTAGTCTTTTAAAATAATAAATTCTCATAAATAAAAAAGAAACCGGCCGCCTAATAAGAAATGGGCAAAGGATAATAACACGTAATTCACAGAAGAATAAATACAAATGGCTAATAAACCTATGAAAAGATTCACTGGACACTGAAGAAATGCAAGTGAAAGTACCATGAGAGATACACTTTTACTCTTTCTTCCTCCTGGAGATAGACAAACAATAAAACACGAAGCAAAACTGTGTTCATGAGGATGGGGGAAAAACAAGCCCTCTTCGATCCTGTTAATGGGAATAACCTTTTTTGAAGATGATTTAAAATAAAACCTTGATCAAAATTTAAATATACATACCCACTGATCCAGAAATCCCATTCATGAACACAGAGACCCATGTTCAGTGGAAACATTGTATACGACGCCAGGACAAAATTGAAAATGACCTGAATGTTCGTTAGTAGGAAAGTCGTTAAGTAAATTGGGATTTCACTATTCCATGAAAGATAAAAAAGTCATTAAAAAGAGTGAGAACTATGTGTACTGACATGGAAATAACTTCAATATTTATACATACTCTTAAGTGAAAAAACTAGAAGAAAACATGTACAGCGTAATCCCATTTGAGAAATGCATATTGAGAGACTGGTCAGTATTAGGCAGAGGAGTGGGATTGAAAGGAGGGAGACAAGCTCATTTGGGTGGTGGTAATTTTTTTTTAACAGCCATGTACAATGTTCTATCATTCCTACTTAATTTTAAGCTCTGTGAAGGAAGAGAGCATGTCTCAATGCCTGTGTTCCAAGTACACAGCACACTGATGTTCAATAAAAGCACATTGAGTGCCTAAGAATTGAGAATATTTAAAAAATTAATGGAAATAATCAAGGATATGCCAAAAAGATGCATCATCAAGAATATTTATTGCAGGGTTAATCACGCAAACAAAAAGTTAAGAGCAACCCAGTTAAGTAAGGCACATGGGTATGGTAGAACTTCATTCAGTCATTAAAAAATAATGCCATTAAAATAGAAATCTCAAGAAATGGGAAAATGTTCAGAAAATGTTGAGAAGCTAAAATAGCAAGCTGCAAATCAGCGTGTGAAATACTGTTTATGTATACATTTTATACTTAGAGAAAAATATTGGAAGGACACACACCAAAAAAATGAACAACCATCATCTCTGGGTGATTGCTTCTGGGTAACTGGCTTCTTCTTTGCAATCCTCTGTTTTATACCCCCGCCACAGCCCCTCGTGTTGGGTTCTACAATGATCATGTACTACTTTCGTAAATAGAAAACAATTTATTTGAAAAAATCTCTAGAAATATAGCTCTGCAGTTTAGATTTTCATATGACTTCTTTCTAGATGCCTTCAGATGCAGCCTTTGGCTTTTGGATACTGGCTCTGTGCATTCCATGTATTAATACAAGTTGTCTGTTTATATCTTAGCCATCAATACTCTTAACTCCTGTCTATCTGTTGAACTGAGACTTTCACGTACTAAAAATAATCAAGAACATTTTGAGGAATCATATGTTAACTCTTTGAGAAGGGGATTCTCTTTTTTTTTAAGAGATGAGTCTATTATTTGGCTTCTGGGCATTTGAATTCCAAACTTGTCTTTAGGAACAAATTATGTTTGAAAGTAGGGAACTGTCTGTATTTCTTAGTCTCTTTTGAGGGCCTGAAAATTTAGGGTTGTTTGCTCTCGTTTTTTTAGAAAAAGAAGATGAAGGCTGAGTAACATCTGCAGTTCCTTTCATGCGTATGCTGAATGAGATCCATTTATTATTCTTGGGGCCCTCTTGAAAGGCATACTTGCTCAAACCAGAATCTTCGCCTAGCTGAGCCTTCGGCGGGAAGAAGTCAAAGTTGAGTGGGAGCGTAGTTCACAGGTATGGGGCTAGGCCCCAGGGCAGCAAAGCTCTGTCTAAGAACAGTGATCACAAAGTCAGAGCTGCATAATCTCATCATGAAGGGCCATCTGACATTATTGAAAACAAAGTCATTATTATGATACTTTAACAGTCTCAAGCCTGGAAACCACTCACGGTCTAATTCAATAAATAAGCTACTTACGTATAGAAAGTCACAAGGAAGAACAGATTTTGTGTCATATTAGTAAATTTGATTTTCATTAAGGCAAGATGAATGTCTTCTATGAAACGCTTTCCTATCATATTAATAATATGATAGCAAACAGCATTCACAGGTTGCTAGGCAACACGAGGACCCTCTAATGATCTCCTCAGTACTCGAGAGGCCACAGAAGGAAAACGCCAGAGCTCTGAAGGTAGTTCCCATTTCTTGGTAACTGTTTCTGCTGGAAGACCACCATGGGGCTGGAAGGGAAGGGAATTAATGATACCATTTACTATGGCAAACACCTACCACTTCTCTCTTTCCTCCTTTGCACTGCCTTACCTTGTGGGAGAACAAGAATTGAGAAGCAGGTTTAGATATGAGAGATCGAGAGTTCTCACTCCATATGTCCTTTCCGCCACCCAGGTGGGCAATAGGCTGCTATGAAATCAGACTAGGAGATGGAGTGGAGGCCTTGAGGGCTGTTTGCTGAGCCTCGTTTGTTGGAATCTGCTCCCCCACCTAGCATCCCTCTCTCCTTGTGGGGTAGGCCTCAGCAGTCATGCTGGCACTTCATGATGCCATGAAAAAGGGAACATCATTTGATCCAAGCATTTCAGTTATGTATTAATATGCAACAACCATACCAAAACTCAGTAGCACAGAGCGAAAACCATTTTATTATGCTCATGATCACTTGGCTCTGCTCCATGATGACAGGGTGTCAGATGGAACAATGAGTGACTGGGAGCCACTAAGATGGCTGGGGTTGAAACCATCTGGAAGCTTCTTCACTCACACGTCTGGCACCTCGGCTGGGATGACTTGAAGGCTTGGCTCAGCTGGGACACTTGCGAGAGGGCCTGTATGGCCTGTCCAAATGGCTTGGGCTTCCTCACAGCATGGCGATCTGAAGATGGTTAGACTTCTTGCATGTCAGGCCAGGAAATTCAGAGAGAATGCTCTAGCAAACAAGATGGACACTGCATGGCCTTCTATAAGCCAGCCCCAGAAGTCACATGGTTTCACTTCTGCCAAACTCTATTGGTAAAAGCAAGCAGTCATAAGCTTGCCCAGGTTTGATGGCAGGGTACATACATTGCACACTCTTTCTTGGAGGAGGGCCAAATGGTTTGCAGTCATAGTTTGAAACTGTCCCACCAAACCATGCCTATCAGTCACTCTCTAAGGAAACTGGAGTTGGGACCAAGATGCATCTGGATAATTTCTATTAGTTTTGGGGCTTGTGACATAAACATGGGAGCTGTGGGGGAAGCAGAGAAAGCCAGTCTGCAAGAGAAAGAAGCAGCCACTGCACGGTCTCTCCCTGCCTTGTCCTTCCTGCTGGGCCTTCCCAAGGCCCAGCCTTATCCCGGCCCTTTGTCCTGTGATATATAACCATGAATCTTCACAATGCAATCTCCTTTTTACCTTAAATCTATAGTTCTGGTTGATTTCTGTTTCTTACAACCAGAGTGTTAAGTAACTCAGAGATTATCGGCTACTTTTCCAACGACTGTTGATATAAATATGATTACTTATATAAGGTACCATCACCCATCACCCAGTTTCAACAGTTAATGACTCATGGCCCATGCTGTGTCATTGCTAGCTCCTTCTACTCTTCTCCCTCCTGGGTTATTTTGAAGAAAATCACCAGACCCTTCTCATTTATTAATTTTAGGCATAACTATTGACACGTTGTTATAATAAAGGAAGTTTTATCTTTTTAAACACAAACCCTCACTTCGCTCTCTCCCAAATTTCCCAAATAGTTTGTATCACAGTTTTTTGGTTAAATTTGTATTCTGTGATTACAGTATTTTAACAATCCAAATATTAATCACAGGCCTTTCCTGTGTAAATTTTAACTTTTCTTAGAAAAACTGCCCTATTTTTCTTAGTTTTCAATGTATCTAGTACAATTTTTTTTTCAAAATGTTCCAGCAGCTCTGTAAAGCACCCTTCAAAATTAGTTTCCACATAAACATATCAAATAATCCAAGTAATTGTGTCCAGACCCCTCCCTCCTCTCCTCTGTGACCCACCTGGCTGTTCTCTTGGAAGCTAGGACTTCTCCTCATTGCCCCTCAGTGCCACAGCCCCTGCCTTACTCCTTAGTTTACAACTTTGATTGCTTCTCAAAAACAACTTCTTATTATGAGAGTTTTAAATTATGTTTAAGTTAGAAATATACCTATAATGAGCTACCATCATCCACACCCAGTTAAAACAGTTATGAGCTCATGGGCAATCTTGGGTCATCTCTAGTTCCTTCTACCATTCTCCCTCTTGGGTTATTTTGAAGCAAGTCTCCAGACACTTCAGTATCTAGCTCTAAAAGGTAATGGTTCTTTTTTAAAAAATAAAAGAATTATATATATGTATATGTGTGTATATATATATATATATGACTGAAATACCATCTTCACAGCTAACAAAGTTAATCATAATTCCTTATCGTCATCAACTCTCCAGGTTTCAAATTTCCAATCATCTCATAAATGGCATAGATTTTTTTTTTACAGCTTATCTGAATCAGGATCCAAATAGGTTGATATGTTTTTAAAATCTATTCCAATTCACAGACTTGCCCCTCCGTCAGTTTTATTTCTTGCAATTTATTTGTTGAGGGAATCGGGCTGTTTGTCACAGTTTACCACTCTGAATTTAATATACTGCAGCGCTGTGGTATTGTTTTACATGTTTCTCTATCCTCTCTGTTTCCTACATACTGTGGTAGATCGACAGTCCTGCTCAGACTCAGGTTCAATTTGGCTTGTTCTTCACAGGTGGTGTGTTTTCCCACCAAGAAGCGCATACGGTCTGGCTGTCTCCTTTTCTGTGTCAGGAGCCACTGATGCTCCATACCCACGTCCATGATTCCCTAGAGGGTTCTGGAAAATGATGATATTCTTGTTATACCATTTCTCCTTCATTTATGAGCACTGATAGCCCTATTCCATTGGTTCTTACTTGATGGATGGTAACTGTATCAGTCCATTCTTGCACTGCTCTACAGAAAGACCTGAAACTGGGTAATTTATAAAGAGAAGAGGTTTCATTGGCTCTCAGTTGCACAGGCTGCACAGGAAGCATGGCTGGGGAGGCTTCAGGAAACTTTCAGTCATGGTGGAAGGGAAGCAGGCATGTCTTCCATGGCCAGAGCAGGAGGAAGGCAGAAGGGGAGGTGCCACGCACTTTTAAACAACCAGATCTCCTGAGAACTCACTCACCATTATGAGAACAGCAGGGGGAAAATCTGCCCCTCATCCAATCACCTCCCACCAGGCCCCTCTTCCAACAATCAGGATTACAATTCCACATGAGATTTGGGTGAGGACACAAATCCAAACCACATCAGTAATAGAATTATTGTTTGGAATTATTTCCTTTCAGAATTTTGAAGACATTGCCTCAATATCTCTTAGGTTCTGAGGTTGGTATTGAAGAATCTGATACCAGTTTGATTCTAGTTCCTTTTTAAGTGACCTGCTTTACTCACTGGAAGCTTTTAGGAGGTTCTCATTATTCCGGAAGACAGGGAGCAATGCAGAACTATATATTATGGGCAGACCACTGCTTCATGGTAAGGGAACGCACTCAGCCATGAAGGATAATTTAGGAGAGGCTGTATGGAGAATCCGGGTCTTGGGACAGCCAATGGGAGGCAGAGAAAAGGGCTTTGTCTTCTCCAGCTCCTTCCTAGCCACAGAAAATTACACCCTGCATTTCTGCACTGCATTGTGTAGCCTCTTGGGAGCCAGATCCTATGACCTGTGGTGTAGGTTTTTATCCAAGTCCAGAAGTGGAAGGAGGAGCCAGAAATACTCAGGGAACCCAGCAAGGCTGAAAGTCTTTGGATACATCCAGTAAGTACCTGACCTTTAAGGAAAGCTTGCTTATTTATTTATTTTTGAGATAGAGTTTCGCTCCCGTTGCCCAGGCTAGAGTGCAGTGGCACGATCTCAGCTCACTGCAACCTCTACCTCCCAGGTTCAAGTGATTTTCCTTCCTCAGCCTCCTGAGTAGCTGGGATTACAGGCACCTGCCACCATGCCCAACTAATTTTTGTATTTTTAGTAGAGACGGGGTTTCACCATTTTGGCCAGGATGGTCTTGAACTCCTGACCTCAGGTGATCTGCCTGCATCGGCCTCCCGAAGTGCTGGGATTACAGGTGTGAGCCCCCACGCCCCACAAAGGAAAGCTTTTTGTCTGCCTAGGATCCCTTCTGACCCCCAAGTAGTCTTGCCCCCTGGCCTCAGGGCTCGGACATGGCCATGCTGGTGGTCTAGGTGGACAGACACATCATGGGTGCCAGACTGTTTGGATCCTTCCCCAGGAATTTTTCAAGGTGGCACTAGGCAAGAGAGGGTGCTCCGTCCTCTGAATAGCAAGCTGTCAGATGCATGAGTCTGCGACTCTTCACAATTTCCACCTTCACGGGAGGCCAATCCCAGAGAAGGAAGCAGGGAAAAAGGGCCAACGGCGTTTCAAATCCGGCTCCCGTGCCAGCCCTGCACTGCTTGGTTTAGCTGTGGGAGATATGAAAGTCTCCTCCCAGTGGCCACTGGTTTCAGCCGGGCTTTTGTCACTTGCAGACAAGGTTCCTGACTAATGCTTACAACCAGAAAAAATATAAGTAAAGCCTTTTTAAAACTTTTTATCCAATAACATCTTGAAATATGAATGATTTTTTTTAAACCCTGAAATTAAAAATGCTTCAGATTTCTTCCTACCTAGTGTGCTGCAGGTTGAGCTGTTGCAATAAAGGCCTAAGTTGGCACTTCAATCCAGCACATAATTGGGAAAACAGAGTGGGGTCACATTTGTTCACGTGTCACGTCCCCAGGACTCTAGCAGCCTTGGAGGCATCCTGCATAAGATCCACTTGCAGACCTGTCCTGAGGGCAACAATTGCCCCAAGAAGGGACACCCTTCCTAGTACAGAGAGGGTTTCAGTCAGGGGCCTGAAAAGCCCAGCAGATCCCCAGTAGCAGTAGCGTAGCAGTCCTTGTGAATATCCTGAATGAGTTCTAGCACTGGTCAATTATCACATGCAGAAAGCCTACAGCTTTCAGGCACCGTTTGTCAGCTGGGGCTGCTAGTGGCTGGGAACTAATCATTAAGCCTGCCAAGGAGCAGAGAAGCCTTTCTCCCAGCAGCCTCACGGCCTCCAGCATGGTGTATATTTTCCTATTTCACTTGAATTTGCTCCTAATGATTGAACTATAGATTATTAATGCTGTGAAACTCTGGGATCCCAGCGTGACTGTGCTGGGCTCTATTCTGCCCTCAGAGGCTTCAGCACGTATCCTGGCCTGGCAGACAGTGCCCCAGCAGCTGTCAGAGCCGCTGGGGCCAAGAGGGTACCGTGGGATCCAAAGAGTGGCTCCTATTAGCAGCTGCAGGGGCATCGTTGGTGGCATTTGGTGCTCTCTTCTCCCCAAATTACTAGATAGAGTGAATAATAAGTCACAAAACACAACTTGAGGTTTGCGGAGAAGGTGACAAAAAGTATCTTTAAAAGAGAAGGAAAAATGGCTGAGACCATGCTAAGGCCCCGCCATCTGTCAATGTGCACAGCTGTCTGGGTGTGTGCACAGAGCCAGGGTGAAGACACCTGGGGCCTCTCAGGGCTGAGAGAGGAGTCGTGCAGCCCAGCAACTGTGGAACAGTCCCTCCGGGGTGACTCTGATCTGAAAGCTTCCTATACAGCACCTCCTTTAGTTTTCAAAGACACCCAGGGAATAATTATAAGGCCCCTTTTACAGATAAAGGAAACAAGCCTTAGAGGAATTAAGAGACTTGCAGACTTGCATAAGAGGCCTGGCATAGTGGCTCATGCCTGTAATCCCAGCATTTTGGGAGGCTGAGGCAGGCAGATCACTTGAGGTCAGGAGTTCGAGACCAGCCTGGCCAACACGGTGAAACCTCACCTCTACTAAAAGTACGAAAATTAGCTGGGGATGATGGCTCACACAGGTAATCCCAGCTACTTGGGAGGCTTAGGTATGAAAATCACTAGAACCCAGGAGGCAGAGGTTGCAGTGAGCCAAGATCGTGCCACTACACCCCAGCCTGAGTGACAGAGCAAGACTCTGTCTCAAAAAAAAAAAGAAAAGAAAAAAGAAAAAAAAAGATTTGCATAAGAAAGCATCAGTCAGCAAGGTCTGAAGGACCCCCCACTGTTGTGGTTTGTGGTTTGCATATGTCTTCTTTTTCCTCAACAAAACTCATGATGAATTTTTTTTTTTGAGGTGGGGTCTTACTCTATCACCCAGGCTGGGGGTGCTCAATGCAGCCTCAAGTGATCCTCTCACCTCAGTTACTCAAGTAGCTAGGAGCAAGACACTGCTAATTTTTTATTTCTGACTAGCTAGAAGTACATGCCCAGGCTGCTCTTGAATGCCTGGGCTCAAGTGATCCTTCCCCCTCAGTCTCCTAAAGTGCTGAAATTACAGGCCTGAGCCATGCACCTGCCCTCGTGTTGAAATTTGATCCCTGATGTGGCAGTGTTGGGAGCTGGGGCCCCGTGAGAAGTGTTTGGGTGGTGGGGGCAGAAGCCTCATGAATGGCTGGTGCCATTCTCATGGTAGTGAGTACTTGCTCTGGAAAAGCTGAATTGGATTTGTCCCCTCAGGAGCGGTCTGTTTTAAAGCCAGAGTACCCCTTGGCACTGTCTTTGCATGTCTCCGTTTCCCCTTTGACCTTCCTCACCATGTTATGATGTAGCAGAGAAGCCCTCACCAGAAGCCAGGGTCATGCTGCCCTTGAACTCCTCAGCTTGCAGAACTGTAAGCTAAATAAACCTCTTGTGTTTACAAATTACCCCGTCTCAGGTATTCTGCTATAGCAACACAAAACGCACTAAGACACCCACGGTATGCTCTCTCCTTTTCACTCATGTTATTGGCTTTGTTGAGAATGAGGACACCCCCTTTGTGCCTAGAGAAGGACCTTGAGGCTTGTATAATGTCAGAACCAGGGACTGAATCCAGGACTAACTGACATAGATGCCATTCCCCTCATTGCTACATAGAAGTGTCCAGTGGGTACCATGGGCCTTGGACAGAAAGACCATCTGCCGTTGGAAAGAGCCCAATACCCTCTGTTTGCCTACATCACAGCCTAGTGAATTAGGAGGAGACAAAGAAGCAATAAATTTGAGGTGTACATCTCTTAGCCTGCTCAGGCTGATGTAACAAAATGCCATAGATTGGGTGGCTTAAACCATAGAAATGTATTTCTCACAGTTCTGGAGAGCGAAAGTCCAAGATCAAGGTGATAACATGATCAAGTTCTGGTAAGGGCTCTCTTTCTGGTTTGTAGATGGCCACCTTCTCGCTGTGTCCTCACATGAAAGAGAGAGAGAGAGAGAGAGAGAGAGAGAGAGAGATATCTGTCTCTTCCTCTCCTAAGAGTCCCATCCTTATGATCTCATTAAATCTTAATTACCTCCTAAAGACCCTATGTCCAGATACAGCCACATAGGGGGTTAGGGCTTCAACATATACATTTAGTGAGGGGACATAATTCAGTCCACAGCACTGGGGCTATAAGAAAGGCTATCAGTTGGCAGAGAGTAAGCCAACAGAGAAGTTAAATAAGCTAATGAGATAATAACTCAAGAGATGCTGGTTGGCATGGGTAGGGTGGTCAATGTAATATGGGGGGTATGGCACATATTCATCTGGAGCTGTTATACAATATCTAATAAACACATTCTACAATTGGAAAAAATACTTTAACAACATTGCTCCACTGTTTTCTGGCTTGCATTGTTTCTGATGAGGAATCTGTTATCGTTTTCATCTTATTCCTCTGTAAAGAAAGTGCCTATTGTCTCTTGTTGCTTCTAAGACTTTCTCTTTATCACGGGTTTTGAGTAGTTTGATTACGATATGCCTGGTGTCATTTTCTTTACGTTGTTTATGCTTGAGATTCATTGATCCTCAGATTTGCAGGTTTTCACCAAATTTGGAAAATTTTTGGTCATTATTTCTTTAGGCCACTTGAAGTTGTCCCCTTCCTCACTGATACCCTGCTCATGGTTTTATATTCTTTTTTCTCTGTGTGTTTTATTTTGGACAGTTTCAATTATGTTTTCAAGTTCACTTCTTCCTTTTCCCAGCAAGGTCTAATCTGCAGTTAATCCCATTCAATGCAGTTCTCATCTCAGACATTGTAGTTTCATCTCTAAAAGTTTGATTTGAGTCTTTTATATGTCTCCCACATCTTAACTTTTTAATCATATGGAATACAGTTATAATAGCGGTTTCAACATGCGTGCCTGCTAATTCTAACATCTGCATCAGTTCTGATTGGTTTTGTTGACTGATTTTTCTCCTCATTATGGGTTGTATTTTCTTGTTTCTTTGCCTTCCCAGTAATTTTTTGATTAGGTGTCAGAAATTGTATTATTTTGTTAGGTGTGGAAATTTTCAGTACTCCTATAAACATTCTTAAATTTATTTTCAGATGTAGGTAAGTTACTTGGAAAGCATTTGATATATTCATGTCTTGCTTTCAAGATTTGTTAAGTGGGACTGGAGCCATGTTTGGTTTAGGGTTATTCCTTGCTACTGAGATGGGTCCCTTTTGTGTACCCTACCCATCACCTCGTTAATCTTAAAGTTCTCAAGTCTGGCTGGTGGGAACAGACAGCGTTCCCAGCCTTGTGTGAGCATTAGACACTGCCATGCTTTCTCTAATCCTTTTGAGTGGTTCTTTCCCCTGCCTTGGGCAGTTTCCTCGCCCACATGAACTGATCAGTAGTCAACTGAATGCTCCCAGGGGAGGCTTCTGCACATCTCCAAGCTTCTCTCTCTGTGCAACCGTCTCCTTTCCAGTACTATGTCCTGACAACTCCACCTGCCTTGGTCTCCCCAGACTCAGCTCCCTCTCCTCAACTCAGGGCTCTGCTTGGCCTCTACTTCTCTTTGCTGTGGCATGGAAACTCTCTCAAGGCCATCAGCTGGATCAACCATAGGGTTCACCTTATTTGTTTCCCATCTCTCAAAGATCACTGTTCTTCATTGTCTGATGTCCAATATCTTTTAGAAAATTTGTTTCTTCCATTTTGGCAGCTATTTAGTCGATTCAGGTGGGAGGGTAAGTCTGGTTTGCCCCAAAATTTGAAAACAATTATTGAATTCCACAACATGTGCTCCTAGGATTTTGGGTAAGGGTTTTACAGACCTTAGGGCAGCCATCATCCTTACTGGTAGTAGATATAAATACAAACTCCAAAGGATATTCTTGATAGTTTTACATTTTTGGGGGGCTGACTTCTGGTCAAGGTTGATTAGTTAGCTATGAAAGATACTGTAGACTGCTTCTGCCAGCCACACTCAAGATACTGTGTAGCATGATTTAGCCAAAATACCACAGATTGGGAAGTGAAAGACTACAATTTCCAGACTCAGGTCCAGTGTAGGTTCTACATGGGACTGAGTTTCATCCAAAGAGACGGCCCCACGCAGGAATTGGACGATGAACATGAACACCCTGAGGAGGAGACTCTGCCTCCACTCCATGGAACACCATGAGGAAGAGATGCTTCCACTGCATTTCTTGCTTTTTCTGGCAAGGCTGGCTGTGGCAGTATTTGGTGTCAGCTGTAGCAGAATCCCATGGGAGCAGAAATCAGGGCTTAGTGTACCCATTTTGCTGGTGTGGATTATGGCAGAGAGGATTGGTCATGGAACTGGCAACTGTTGTGGCAGTTTCTCACTTCCACAAATTCCTCCCTGTGGCAGATTGGCTAGAGCCATTTTCTGACTTTTTCATGGAAGACAGTCTAAAGCCTGCTCCTCCAGCCCGTTCAAGGAATTGTATAAAGCCCCCATAACTGGCAGTACATTGCTTTCTGTTTAAACGAGCCAGAGAGGATTCTGCTGTCTGCAATGGAATCCTACCTGAGAGAGAAACCATAGTACTTACAGTGTGGTTGAGGAAGAGGAGATGAGCTGGCCCTGCCCTTTTCTCGTTCATGTGTGCCTGCTTTGCCAGGCTTTGCAATCTGTAGTTTCTTTTGAACAATCCATTAAATGCTCATGTTGATTTTCTGGGGAGTTAGTTGAGTTAAAACCAGAACCAGATACACAAAAGCTGCATTAGGTTCCAAAGTTAACTAATAAGGGTTGGATGTGGTGGCTCACACCTGTAATCCCAGCACTCTGGGAGGCCAAGGCAGGTGAATCACCTGAGGTCAGGAGTTCGAGAAAAGCCTGGGCAACATGGTGAAACCCTGTCTGTACTAAAAATACAAAAATTAGCAGGGCATGGTGGTGCACACCTGCAATCCCAGATACTCAGGAAACTGATGCAGGAGAATCGCTTGAACCCAGGAGGCAGAAGTTGCAGTGAGCCAAGACTGTGTGATTGTACTCCAGCCCGGGCGAAAGAGCGAGACTCTGTCTCAAAAACAGACAAGCAAACAAACAAAAAACAAAGTTAACTAATAAGGTTGGCCCCTCCAAGCTGTGACACTGTTCCATTATGGTGAGTGTGTTGAGGCCATGTAGGATGCACAGCTGTCTTCCATCTGGCCCAAGAGGGCACCCATGTGTGTGCTCTGAATACTAATAAAACATGACTTCTGTTTTTTTTTTTAAGATAAAAATACAAATAGAAGTTCCACTATTTTCTTCCTCCACACGTGCATTATCCTGGGTATCTCCTGAGGTATTTTATCAGAGAAGCAAAATTATTCTCATGTCCCAAACATAATTTTTTGTTTTTGGCCAATCCTCTTATAATAGGTAAATGATGAGTCAAACACAACAAGTACTTTTTCTAAAGAATGGTCATTGCATGATGGAAACCCTACTTCCATTTGTCCTGTATGAAGGAAATTAGACAGAGAGTCAGGAAACTCTGGTTCCTGTCCTATTGGTGCCACTGTCTTGGTTGTGACATGTGGCAAGCCTAGTCACTCTGGTTCTCACTTGCCTCACTTGTACGAGGTAAGTGTGCAGGGCTGCAGGTAGGGTCTGCCTGGCTCCTGGGTTCCCAGGGAGGAGAGCTGTGCTGTGTGCAAGCTTGCTGCAGGTCTTATTTCTAGGAGCAAATAGCAGTTCCCCTTTAGTCCTTTTCATCTCATGGTGTAATCATCTAAAATACATTCTGGGTAGTGGGCTTAGGCATAGATTTTATATTCTACTCGGTGTTTGAAATATTTTTCTGCATTTTCTGTAATAAACACATATTGCTTTTGTACTGGAAAATTTTAAAAATTAAACAAATATGCTTAATTAAGTAACCCTCAAAAAGAACCCTACGAAGACTCAGGTCTAGGGAAAAGGAAGGAGAAGGTTGCGCCTTTGACTCCCTGCTGCCCAGCTGGCTTCAAAGTGTCTCTTTGCAATTGTTAGTTTGCCATAAAAAATTTAGGCAGGCTGGCCAGTTCCTTCTCATGGCTCAGTAGACTGAGAACATGATTTCTGAAATGCATTTATTTTCACAGTTCCAATAACAGTAAAACAACTCACTTGTTGGAGTTTGGCAGAAAGGTATTTATATTAAAGCAGCTTAGTAGCCTTAAAGATAACCACGGCTCATCAGCTATAATTTTTAACTCATAAATAATGACCTTCAACCACATGCTGCCAGATGGCTATGTAATGAAATGGAGGAAGAAAATCTATAAAGGACTTTAACTCCTGCTGCACAAGTTTGAAAAGAAGAGCAGTTTTATAAAGATGTACAGAGGGACCGAAGTCAGTTCTGAGCACACCAGTCAGCATTACTGAACCCCAAATCAAAACTTGGGCTCTGATAACAAGACAGGATGTTAGTAACTAAGGTTGTCTTGATAACTCTGGCAGGGAAGTGCCAGGCTGCCTGGGGTTGGCCAGCTGAGCTTGAAACAAGTATATGGATAGGATGAGATGGAATTTTTATCTCACCCAGCAAGGCCGAGTGCTACAGACCATGCAAGGCCTGTAGAATGACCAGGCGCCCCAGAAAGCTCTGCCCCTTCTACAACTGCCCCCTTCCCCATCTGTACACCTTTGGGACATGATCTGGGGAGAATGTTTTCTAACTGACCCCACAAAAGCAGGCACGGAGAGAAATCACCTCCTCTGCCTCTACTGGGTCTTCACTGAACACGCATCTGTTCGCTACCACACTGGCATGTCTGAAACTTGGACCCAAATGGGGCTGGCCGTTAGCATTTTAGGGAACGATTGTTCATAGATGCTACATCCAACACACCCTCTACAAATTCCATGGAGGTGACTGGTCTATAGCAGCACCATCCAACACAGCTTTCCACAACATGGAGATGCTCTATTCTCTGCTGTCAGATATGGTAGCCACTTGTCACATGGGGCAGTAACTATCATGGACAGTGCAGGTCTAAAGTATTTATGACTACTGACAATGCATGCAACAACATTCCAAAGCAACTTTTAAAACTGTATGACATTAGATTCTAGACACACTTTGCAACTCAAACAGCTCTTAATTTGAAATTTTAAATGGGATTCAGAACCTAGCATGCTTTGGGTGCCCAGTGCTTTGAAATGAAATCATTTTTAAGTGAAGCTTATATAGAAGCATTTGATCCATCCCTTTGCTATAAAGTGCCCTGGAGGTACATGATTGACTCTCAGCTCAGCATATTTATTCCAAGTAAAGCACCAGATTTCTCACTTATTTAATTATTGATAATGACCTCTCTTTAAATAAATTATTTTCTTAGCGCATGACTGAAAACAAGCATATTCAACATCATATATACTACCACACAGACAATTTTCAAAGTAAGATATAGCAAGCACATACACTAACGCAATTTAAAAGCATTTGCTCATTTAAATTATTAAAGGAAGCACTGCATTTTCCTAAAGTTGTATTAATTTGGGAGAGGGAGGGAACACTGCATAAAAGGCTGGAAGTGTTTCTGTCTCTCCAGAAAGGCTAATATTGACATGTAGCGCACATGAACACACGAGTTAAAGTCATTACAAAATTCTGCCCTTGTGTGGTACTTTACATACTTTAAAAAACTTTTTGCATTTGTACTTTAGTTTACATTAAATATACTTCTTTTGTTTTTTTTTTTTTTTCTGAAACGCAGTCTCGCTCTGTTGCCCAGGCTGGAGTGCAGTGGCATAATCTCCTCATGGCAGCCTCCGCCTCCCAAGTTCAAGCGATTCTCCTGCCTCAGTCTCCCCAGTAGCTGAGACTACAGGCTTGCACCATCACGCCCAGCTAATTTTTTTATTTTTAGTAGAGACGGGGTTTCACCATGTTGGCCAGGATGATCTTGATCTCTTGACCTTGTGATCTACCTTCCTCGGCCTCCCAAAGGGCTGGGATTCCAGGAATGAGTCACCGCTCCCGGCCCAACATACACTTTTATCCTATGATGTGGGAAGATTTATCATGGATTACATCTCCATCTTATGGGTGAGGAAACTGATGCCCAATGAGATTAAATGGCTTGTTCAAGTTCACAAAGCTGATAAGCAGGAACGCAGGAATTTGACCCCTCTGTTGGTCTTAGTCTAGTGTCCTTTCCACAGTAAGGAAAGGGAAGTGATGATTTGCTTTTACACACTGTAGGAGTTTCAAAGTAAATTCTCTTGGTATATATACCAAGCATGCACCGGGTCACAGGACAAAGAGGGTGGTCAGGGTGGCAGGTAAGAAGATGGGGGCAGGACAGCAGTAGGTAACTGAGCGGTGGCAGTGGTGGGCTCATCATAAGGTAATTTCTTTGTTTTTATAAAGCTTGGTGAAGAGTTGAGTTTTTTTTGTTTGTTTATTTTTTTGGTAATATTGCAGATATGGGTCAACAGAGGTATATGAGTTGTGCTTCACACTGTATGTGATTTGTCCCATGTACAGATCACACTTCGGCACGGCCTTCTGGGATGCAGGGCCATCCCTGTGCTGAAATTGTCTCCCCTGAGTATCAATATGTGATTTAAATGTACACATTTCCTTTCAAATAATGAAAGCACCGGTTTTCTTGCATAGCCAGGGAGAATGCCAACACCTTCCTCTGCCTGCCTGGAAAGGGTGACGTAAGGACTGTGAGAATACACGTTGACCAAGAGAGGTGAGGAATCCTGGTGGAGAGTTACCTGTTAATAGGCACAGGCTCCCCGCTCATCCCCAACTTCAGATTGATGTTAACCGGGGCTCAATTTCCTCATTCATTTCTTACATTCTCAGTAATAAAAGCCTTAAACATAAAACAAAATCTTGGCTGTTAGAGGGGATACTCATGTATCTTTCATTCATTCATGGGCACTGTCATCCAGGCAAAGATTCTTAGTAACACTAGTGAGACTGAGGCACTTGAAATCAGAATTTATACATTCCTGATACCTCAAAACCATAAAAAAATCTCAATCCAAGCCTTTCCAAAAAATCCTAACATGATATGCCAAGTGCTATTTTCATGGGAAATGAGGTAAGTTTTTAAAAGTTCATACTTCATGCAGAACTCCCTGGGTTCATTTCTCTGAACACTGATTTTGGAGTATGCAAACGGTTGAGTCTGTTCTTCTTCCACGCTACAATCTTTGGCACGAATATCTGGAGGGACATGTGCGGACTCTAATTTCAGGGCAGTTCAAACATGGCCTCACCTTTCATCCCAGGAAAGGACAGTTCCACACAAATGCCATAGTGGGAAGAAGTGAAGAGGTAACATACACTAGAAAAGATCGGAAAACAGGACCGTCAACAAGAACAGATATACGTTGTGGCCAGCGGACTCTGGCTTCCTCCTTGGTCTACACTTCCAGATCTAAGGTTGACCATCTCGAGAACAAGTAAGGTTCAAAAGTTTGAAGTCTGCCCTGGTGGCTTGTGGAATAGTAGGAGAAGCATTTGTGGGTAGGGATCTGCCTGTTGGAGCAAGGAGGCCAAGGCGTGATCAATGAGGAATCCCCAGAGTATGTGAGCAAACTGACCTCAATTGCCTTTTATGAGGGCGGAGAAATAGCCTGTAATTGAGTGAGTGGGAAGCAAAAGGAAGAGAATGGATTTTGATTTTAGCAAATCATTTGGGAAAGGATTCTTTGCAAGGCTGTCACACAGAACTGGCACGATCTGAAGTGAAACCGACGAGCAGGAAACTTTACAGACTGTAGTCTACAGAGAGCACGTCAGTGGCCTGGCACACGGCCGCAGGGAAACGTGTGTGGGGCGAGGTCGGGGGGTATATTGGGAGGATTATCATCCACCACCTTTTAGGTATGGACCAAAAAACTGAGAAGCTGGAGTGGGCAGTCATAGTTCAAGAAGATTTTGATAAACCTGGAAAAACAGGCACCTGGAATGTCGTGTGCAACTTAATATTGGACCCAGCAAAAGGCTTCTGACTACAGAGGAGCAGAAAAACGTGTTAAAGTCATGATTAAATGATTCCAACTGGAGTCAAATCAATAACTTTGGGAGCCACATGGGCTGGCAGCATCCTGTGTTGCAGCTCCAAAGACATAACACAGGTGGCTCTCCTAAGGGGAGAACTTCTGGAGCCTCGCAGTTCAAAAAGGTAACGGCAGCCTTTTAAAGAACTGCTCGAGTCCCATTTAGAACACGGCACAGCAGCACTTGGTCTCTGAATGTAGGCCACTGGAGTGTGCGTTGAGGCGGCGGCGCGGGCGCAAGGACTGGGCTGTCTGAGGGCAGTCTTTGAGAGCTCAGCGTATTAAGATGTGAAAAGAGAAGGTTTAATCAAGATTTATGAGCATCTGATGGGCTCATACAAAGAAGCTAGGGCAAGACCTATTCACACCGCGAGGATAAAGGATGTACAGACTGCTAATTAAGGTGAAGAAGGGGGAGATTCGGTTGGCGAGAACTCTCTTTTGCAGGGTCATCGGTAAGTGGGAATAAAAGAAGATGAAGCAGAGTCAAGAAAGCCGAGAAGACACGGGATAGGCTTGTTAAAGTCCCTGACAGGCGGCATCTCAGGAAGCCGCTCAACTTCCCCTCTCCTCTCCACCCCAGCTCCCATTTCCCACTTCTCCACACACTCATTGAAGTTCCTTTCACCCCCCGTGTCCTGAAGGGAGGAGCATTTTCAGCAGGGCAGAAGATGCTGCCATTCTAAACACTGCCAAGGACTTGCTGGGGGTGAAGACGGGACTGTGAGGTTTCAGAGAGGCGGGTGCAGGTGTGTGTGAGCGTGTGTGTGTGTGTGTGTGAGTGGACATTATGAGTGCTGTGTGAGTGTGCATGAGTGTGTGCACATGTGTGAGTGTGCATGAGTGAGGCCTGTGGGGACAGAAATGTTTTTAAGGGGAATATTGGGAAAAGGAAGATCTTTAGTAACATATTTGTATGACTTTAAATGCTGGTTGGTTCAGAAAGCAACAAATGATATAAAATTGGCTCTATTCTTTTTCCAAAGTAGTAAATCAATCGATTAACTTCTCTCTCTCTCTCTCTCTCTCTCTCTCACACACACACACACACACACACACACACACACACAGAGTCACCAGTGGTGGATTAGTTCTCTCTCTCTTCAGTGCCACTGGTTTGTACTGGCACTCAGAGGTGAAAACAAAGGATAAAATATTGGTGGAATCCAAGCCAGCCTGGGCTGCGGAACCTTCGCTTACTGTGGTCACGTGACAGCTGTCTGCCTGTGCCTCATGGTGGCTGACAGCTCAGCCGCCACCTCGTGTCCCCATATGGCTCCAAGTGAGCCCCTCGCAGGCAGCCAGGGTCTGCCCGGGAGGCCTCGGCTACCACAGCAACATCTGACCCTCAGGGCTGCCACTGCTCCCACTGGCACAGCTAGTGCCTGCGCTGCTTCAGCCTTCGATGGAGTGAGAATAGATAGGGGGAGGTGGAGAGGAAGGATCCAGAGGGTTTCTCTGAACGCAGAGAGGAACTTATCTGAAGTCGTGCCTGACTTGCAGAAGAACAGTGCAGCTGGTTAACTGTCAGCCTTCCCAGCAGCAGCGAGCCCTGAGGAAGGTGCCCCCGCCACGGCGGATGGAAGTGTGCAAATAAAACATGCCTGTTCTGAACAAGAGAGGTTGCTGACGCTGCCAAGGTCAGGAAAACAATCGGTAATCATATCGCGGCCAAAATCAGCTCAACCATTCACCCTGCTTGGAAAGAGCCTCACCAGCCGGTCTGACAACAGACAGGGTAGGAGTGCTGGGCCAAAAATGAGCACTAGGACCTGGCAGCATTTCGTGGCACTTGAGAAGAATGTGGCCGCAGCTGCATGTGCCCACGAGCACGGGCCTGGAGCGACTGACAAGGCGCAGCGCTGCTCTCAGGACTTACTTAGAAATGACTGGCGGCCATCTTCCTGCCCCTGCTCCTTTCAGACAGATGTCCATCAGCACCTCCTGATATCTGGTGTCACCCCATCTTGCCATCCCAAACACTCATCACAAATCTAATTAACTTTTGAAATTATTACTATCGTCGGTTAACAGCGGCACCCCCTGTCATAGTCTCAAACTCACCAAATCCGTCTGTTTCAGAATCACCTTCTATTTAGAAAGAAACAAACCAGATAGGGCTTTGAATACGGTCAAATGTGAAACATTTTTTTTCCAGAAAGTCTTAGCATATCATTCCCCACCAACCAAAAGCTTTCTGTAGCAAACAACTGATTCTCCCCTAACTCAAATATTTTGGGTAAGGTTGACCACAACAATAAAACCCTATATATAAGTAAATGAGCAGATGAATTCATTTAAAAATATCTGCGTTTTTCATTATTTAAGATAAATATTGGAGCCAAGTCTACAAAGATTTGAGGAGGGAAAGCTCATTATTTTAAATTTTGATACTTAGTTTATATTTGAAAACATCAGAAAGGTATCCTTACACATAAAATTTTCAGGGACTAAGTATTCTTTCTGAAAAATAAAAATAGAAATCCATTTATGATAAGAATGCTTACAAAACCAGTAATCAAAAGGAACTTTCTTAATCTGATAAAGAACATCTATAAAAAATACACACGGCAACTATTACACACTCAATCTTGACCCCTTCCTCTTTCAGATTAAGAACGGTACAAAGGTGCCATCCCTCACTACCCCTACTCCATTTTTTATTTTTATTTATTTATTTATTTTTGAGACAAAAATCTTACTCTGTCGCCCAGGCTGGAGTGCGGTGGAGCGATCTCAGCTCATTGCAACCTCCGCCTCCCGGATTCAAGTGATTCCGGTGCTCCAGCTTCTCAAGTAGCTGGGATTACAGGTGCAAGCCAGTAAGCCCAGCTAATTTTTGTATTTTTGGTAGAGAGGGGGTTTTCCCATCTTGGCCAGACTGGTCTCAAATTCCCAATCTCCGGTGATTTGCCTGCTTCAGCCTCTCAAAGTGCTGGGATTACAGGTGTGAGCTACCGCACCTGGCTGATCTTTTAATTACAAATCTTAGCCACTGCAGTAAGGCAAGAAAAGAAAATAAATATTATAAAAGCTGGAAAAGAAGAAATGAAGCTGTCACTATTTGCAGAAGATATTTTTCTATTTGGAAAATCTAAAAACCAACAGGTAAATTATCTGAGATTTCCAGGATGTAGAACCATAAAAATTAGTGAATTTCTATACACAAGCAGCAATTCATGAAAAATGATATTTATAAAAGAAAGAACAATATGAAGCATCTTGGATCATATCAAACAAAAATTGTGCAAGCCATTCTTAGATAAAATGATAAACCTTTATTGACAGACATTAAAGAATACTTAAATTGAGAGCTATATTATGTTAAGATATTGGACTCAATATCGAAGATGTCAACTCTTGCCTAATTGATCTAAGATTTAATGCATTTCTCATTAAATCCAGTGGGGCTTTTCATGGATCTTGACAAGTTGATTATAAAACTATTATAAGAGGGAAAGGGCAAAAATATCCAAGATACTCTTGAAGAAGGCAAACATTCTATTAAATTAAGAATACTGTTGACATCACAAAGTAAAAAGACAAGCCTCAAAGTTGGTTAAAAATATATAACCAACACAAGTTTGTCTCCAGTTTGTTTCTAAATGACTTCTGTGAATTAATAATGAGAAGACACCCCTGCTCCATGGACAAATATCATGAATCAGCATTTCACAGAAACTACCACAAATGGCCCATGAACAAATGAAAAGGCGGTTAACTGCATCATTAAGTGGGGAAGGGCACATGAAAGCCCCGGGAGGACACCTTCGCGTGCCACTAGACTGGCCAAATTTAACAGTACCAAGGTTTGGCAGGTCTGTGGAGCAAGAGGAGCTCTCCTTCACTGCTGGGGAAAGTTTAAATACATACGACCGTCATGTGTCACTTAACGAGGGGAATAGGTCCTGAGAAACGCATTGTTGGCAACGATCCTTGAGTGCACTTACACAAACCTAGATGGTCCAGCCTACTACTACACGCCTAGCCTATATGCCCCTGTTGCTCCTAGGCTATAAACTTGTACAGGTTTTTGTACTGAATACCGTAGGCAATTGCAACTCCATGGTAAGTGTTTGTGTATCTAACCATAAAAAAGATACAGCAAAAATACGATATAAAGCATTTTAAAAGAGTATACCTGTAGAGGGTACTTACCATGAATGGAGCTTACAGGACTGGAAGTTGCTCTAGGGCAGTTAGTGAGTAAGTGAGCGTGAAGGCCTCGGACATTACCATATAATACTAAATATACTATGAACAGTACATTTAGTCTACACTAAATTTATAGAAATGTGTTTTTCTGTCTTTCTTATTCTTTAATAATAAGTTCACCTTCGCTTACTCTTTGTACTTTATAATCTTATTTTGTTACAACTTTTTGACTCTTTTGTAATAATAACCCTTAGCTTAAAACACAAGCACAAGGCCGGGAGTGGTGGCTCATGCCTGTAATCCCAGCACTTTGGGAGGCCAAGGCGGGTGGATCATCTGAGGTTGGGAGTTTGAGACCAGCCTGGCCAACATGGTGAAACTCTGTCTCTACTAAAAACACAAAAATTAGCCAAATGTGGTGGCACGTGACGGTAATCCTAGCAACTTGAGAGGCTGAGGCAGGAGAATCACTTGAACCCAGGAGGCAGAGGCTTCTGTGAACCCAGATCATGCCACTGCACTCCAGCCTGGGCAACAGCAAGACTCCATCTCAAAAACAAAAAGAAAACAAACAAAAAAACCCCACAGCACATTGTGTAACTATTCAGAAATATTCATGTCCTTATTCTATGTAGTTTTTACTATTTACAATTTATTTTATTTTATTTTTTACTTTTTAAACTTTTTGTTAAAAACCAAGACACAAACACACACATTATCCTAGGCCTACACAGGGTCAGGACATCAAGATCACCATCTTACCCTCCACATCTTGCTCCACTGGAAGGACTTCAGGGGCAATAACACACATGGAGCTGCCATCTCCTGTGACAATAATGCCTTCTGAATACCCCCTCGAAGGACCTATCTGAGACTGTTTCAGAGTTAACTTTTTCCATAAGTAGAAGGCATACACTTGAACATAACAATAAAATGTATAGTTTAGTAAATACATAAACCAGTAACATGGTCATTTATTATCATTAGCAAGTGTTCTGCACTGAACATAAGCGTGTGCTATACTTTTATACCAACTGGGCAGCACAGTAGGTTTGTTCACCCCAGCATCACACAAACACGTGGGGCATGTGTTGTGTTAGGTGATAGGAGGGTGGCCCTTGGAGATGGAAATTTTTCAGCTTCGTTAATATCTTATGGGACCACGATTGTATATGTGGTTCACTGTTGACTGGAAAGTCTTTATGTGGCACGTGACCATACTTGGGAAACATTTGGGCATCAACTAGTGAAGCTGAAGATGTGCATGTCCTGTGACCCAGCGGTTCTTGGACTAGGATATCTAGAGAGATTCTGCACATGAGGTACGTCCACAACATTTGCAACGTCCGATTGTAATGGCCCTGAACTGGAACCAGTGTCAACACAGTCAACAGGAAGATCCATGGCTGAATCATGACCATTACATGATGGAACACCACACAGCAGGGAGAACGAATGAACCACAGCTACAGACATCATCCTGGATGGTTCTCACAAACACAGTGCTAAACCGAACACTCGCTTTCTTTGATAAGCTATAAACCTGAGTCAGAAGTAGACAAGGCAAACACATATATTATTTAGGAAATCACATGTGTCTACGTACACATCTTTAAAACAAGGTTGACAAACTATGACTGAGAGCAAATCCAGCCCAATGCCCATTTTGGTGAATGAAGCTTTCTTGGGACGCAGCTGTGTCCACTTGCTCACACATCATCGATGGCTTCTTTCTCACTACAAATGCAACGTTGAGTACTTGCAACTGAGGCTATATCTGCCCTTTATAGAAGTTCACTGATCCTTGTTTTATAGGCAACAGAATGGCAAACTCAAACTTCAGGACAGTGGCTACCTCCTAGGAGATGGGGGGTGGGGGACTGTGATCAAAGAGGGACTTCCTGACTGCTAATGGAAGGAATTATTTCTTCACACAGGCAGTGGGCCCATAGATTTCCAGTATTATTTTTCCCTTTAAGGTCCATACATATTTCACACACTTTTTTATTTGTATGATGCATTCTACAATTAAAAAAAAATTTAACAGGCAAAAGAGATTGTTGGTGATCCTAGCAATTGCTTCTGTGGGTGTTGAGAACACTGGAACTGCGCGGTTTTCATTCCACGTTTGTATCTAGTGCTGGCTCTGCCTCACCTTGCTTTGTGAATAAAGGGAAAGTCTCCTAACTTTGCTAAGCAGCAAGCTACATTTAGAGGTAGATGTCCACTTGGAAATTCTATGCCTTCCTATTGGATAGGATGAAGTGTGTCTCAAGAGTTTGAAAAGACTAAGCTTTCAAGTCTAACCGACCTGTCAGTGTAGGAATTCCCTTAACAATACCCTGGATGAATGGCCACCCTGAGCCTGCCTGAACACATGCCATGAGGAAGAAGGCTGGAGTCACAACACCCTGTCCCATGATCACGGAGTCCCATCAGGATCAGACCCTTCCACACGCTGTTCCCAAATCTACCTCCTGCATTTCTGACCACTGCTCTTGACAGTCCCATGTGGAAGGGGACTTGAATATCGCCTCCTCTGAGCCTGTCCATGGTGGGCTTGGTTATACCTGGGGTCCAGGCCCTGGTATGGCCACGGGGGCCATGTGTGGATACGTCTGGGGTCCACATCCTCCCTCCCGTGACTCTCCACTCCCCAGCCCACATTAGCCTCAGATGTTCTTCATTAGAATAAAATCTCTGCCACTTGGCTTCTCCCAGGGATTCCTGTTTTGCTCTCTGGTGCATCACAACACACGTCCCTCATTCATGAGACATTATATATGTTTGTATTTCCCCGCAGTCAAATGCAACGTCCAACTTACCTATAGAGATCTGTGATCAGGTTTTCATCGTACCGAGCACACAGGTTGTTGAGGAGCTGCTCATGTTGGCCAAACAAGCGGATATAGTTGGAGGTGGGGAAGGGCTCCTTAGAAAGGCATGTGATGGTTTCCACCATTTTATACTTGTTAATATGAATTCGGAAGTAAGTCCCATTTTCTGCACTACCGGTTACTATTTCTAAACCCTGGAGGCGGGATGTGGATCAGAAAAACAACATTAGAAACGACTCTGGATTTTGGGAACTCTATCATAGCAGTTTTTTCAAATATAACAGACAGGTTATATCTTATCCCTCGTTGCAAATAACAGTAATAGACATTGACCAAACTCAGCAGAAGATAACAGTGTGTGAGAAACCACATACTTGGACTCAGTGACTAAGTGTTCTTCAGGATATTTTAAACTGTGATTGCCTTGTTCTGTGTTTCTAAACTAGTTGCTAGGTTACAACCAATCCTCTATTAATACTGTACGCCCAGCTAATAAGTGGAACTGGGTTAATTCTCTCCTCCGAGGTGTTTTAACACTGTTAAATTTCTTAGCTTACACACCATCATTTTGAGAAAAACCTCCTAGTCAAAACCTAGTCAAACTGATCAGAAATAATTTCAGTTATTTTCAAGCTTGCTTGAACAAAAGAAACACGTAAAAGGCCATGCCTGATGGCAGGAATTGGGCAGGGTCAGTCATTTGAAAAGGTCTGTTCCCAGGAAGGAGGTTCAAGGCTACGGGAGATGCACATACACATTCTGCAGGTGGCTTTCTAGTTTATAAATTGCTAAAGGTGTAGATTCGTGACTTTCTGTCCTGTAGAAAGCAGCTACAACTGCCACATGAGCTCAAGTGACAAGGATAGATGCTGCTCCAATTCCATGCCACGATGACTTTTTCTATTTCAGCCCCGGACAGCTCCCCACTGGCTCAGGCAGTGGGAAGCCCCTGTGGACAAACATGGGTTTTGCGGGAGGTGGCTGAACCTTCGCTACAGCCCTAGACTCTGACCTCAGTACACAGTAACGCTCAATAAATGTTTTCTGAGTGCATATAGATTTAAGCTTCTCTTCTGAACTTGAATGTGGCATTTAGAAATCCAAGGCAATTTGGACTGCCTGGATCCCAAACATTTACTTAGTTCTGGACATCTCCTGGGGATTTTGTCTAAACAAGGACACACAGTTTAACTTCTAATAAATACAGGCAACTGGTGGGTGTCTGGGTATCACATGGCAAATCCCTGGGGGGACTCGGCCAGCTGTAAAGGCAAGATATACAGGAGGCACGACAGGTGAGTCCTGGGCCAACCCCAGGTATGTGTGTGAGAAGCTGGGAATTTGGGGTGGGGGAGGAACAACTGGGTTGGGGGATGGTGCTTCAAGGGAGATGGAAGTGGTCCTTCCTTTATAGAAATGGTTGGATAGACGGGAAATCTACCACCATAACAAAGTGCTTAAAAAAATCCAAACTCATTAAGATGTTATCCAACAAAACAATGCCCCCCACAATGGAGGGCAATGCATTTAAAAAATTAGTGTTCACGCGGTGGCTCACGCCTATAATCCCAGCACTTTGGGAGGCCAAGGCGGGTGGATCACGAGGTCAAGAGATCGAGACCATACTGGCCAACATGGTGAAACCCCGTCTCTACTAAAAATACAAAAATTAGCTGGGCGTGGTGGTGCACACCTGTAATCCTAGCTACTTGGGAGGCTGAGGCAGGAGAATTGCTTGAACCGGGGAGGCGGAGGTTGCAGTGAGCTGAGATGGC